>NAPT01000142.1:0-53269 GCA_002927785.1 Cladonia uncialis | reverse complement strand
CCCCACCCTCCCTTCCCTTGAATGGTAATGGTTTCGCGGTGTGTTCGGCAGTGGATAGGGGCGACAACAGCATGTGTAGGAGTCCCCACCGACCTGTCAAGCTCACCTGGAGCACTTCCGCAGCGGCGGACTGGCATCACACTCGGGTGTCCCTGGCAAATCCATCTTCTGGAGCCAGTCGGTCAATGGATGTCGAATGGATGATGGGTCCATTCCAGCCAGTGATCAAGGTCCCACGATCTTGTTGTTGATTATAGAGTCGCTCGAATTCGGATTGCTTGGAGGTAGGATATTGCTTGAGCTAGCCAAAGCGTTCACGATCAAGGGCCTACGATTGGTTACTGACTCCTGGGTTCCGGCGGGCCGAGCGAGTGCTGGGACAGATCAAGTTAGATCAAAAGCTAAAGACAAGGATCTGCCCCTCGTTTACCTGGTGGCTTTATGCCTACATACACCATATGCGCGTGCCCGCGAAGTGTGTGCGGCAGATCCACTTGCATAGGATCTAGGTAGTCAACACCTTCGCAACAAAAAATGCTTATGAAGGCGGTACCAAGAGTTGAAGAGCAATGTGTTAGATATGTCTTACTCAGAATGACCGCGACGGATTAGCCTCAGGAAAGACCCTGCGCTAGAGATGTCCCGGCAACATTCTGGAGTAATAATACAACAACACGAGATGGAGCCCTTCATTACAGTTCGTGTACTCGTCTGTGCACTCAGCCCGAGCTCTGCAACATCACTTGGCTAATCACATTCAAGTAGCCGCCTTGAGTCAGGACGACAACTAAACCACCAATTGTCACATTGTGGAGGAGTTTGCGCTAATGATGCAGAGCCCTGCGGGAGCGCAATTGTCCCACCTACCATTACGAAGCCATCGCTCCCAGCCTCTTATCACCAATATGACCTGTTCCACAACCTCGTCTCCTCTCTATTCGAGATCTTCTCCTCCACCTTCCTCAAACGCTTCCACCCTCCATTCTGACGATCTCCCCGAGCCCAAAGCTGTAAATACTAGCCAACAGCAATACACTGACACCAAACACACATCATCACTCATTCCCTCACAACTTCAAGGACTGCCGTCCTCTCATCGCGCTCTTTAGCAGGCCCGCCTCGTAAGAGAAGGAAGATATACTCATCCCGTTCGTCAAGTCTTGACCGAGGCAGCAACATCTACAGACACTGGACTACAAAGTCTTTCAAGCCTAGACTTGCAGTCAACGTGCCGACAGATCCTACTGATAATCAGTCGCTATGGCAATTGGCGATGATGAGTGGTACCGGAAGTGGTCGAACAGCAGGGGTCTCAGACCAAAGTAAAAAGAAGGATTCAAAAGGAGCCTCAGCGGCGGAGGGAAAGAAGCGCTCAAAGCAGGAGAATACAAAGGAATCAGTCTCTGAGCAAAGCTACCCCCCGAGTGCAAGCGAGACGCCTGAAACCAGTATTACGAAGACAACTCGGACGAGTGCATCGAATGCCAAGGGCAAGACGCCATCTAATGTGTCCTCCAAGCGCAACACACCACGCACTAAGACTTTTGAGTAGAATGTTCTTGGGTCTCGCTCAGATATTATCAATCAAGAGTCGTTATCCGTCACAGCTTACGCACATTTTGATGTCAAGGAGCTACCGCCACCAGATATGACCAAGCACGAATACTATACTGATATCAGGTCAGTCCCAAAGTCAACGATCTGGGTTGAAACCGATGCTGCATTTATTGTGGGCCTTCAGGAAGCCTATAGAGAGATGATAAATTGGAACATGTGCCAAGCAGAGTTCGCAACATATGCAAAGGAAAAGTTGATGAAGCGGAACGAGTCGCTGGATAAACATTCCAGGTTCTTCCAAACGATGAGGTTGGTCGAGCTTGTCAACAAGCCAGAGCAGGAAACCACGCACTGGGTGCCACCGCCTCTTACCGAGGCTCCAAGTCCAGCCAATGACTTTGCTTTTGAGATCAGGCCCGACTGCGCTTACTGGGTCTCTGCAGGGAACCAACAAGAGCCTCATATATATGATTGAGACAATAACCCACACAATTTACCGTAACTTTGCGTCTCCATACCTCACTATCGAGTTCAAGAAAGACGACCAGGATTGGAAAGTTGCCTTGAATCAGCTCGCTGCGGCGTCTGCGCTGGCTTTATACGACCGCTTCTGCTTACGCCAGAAAGGCTTCGTGCAATGGGAGACTTGGACCAGAAGGCGGACCAGAGTGCTCCGCCACTATGGATTGGCGATGCGAGGAGACGAGTATACGGTGTGGTGCACGAGACCACGTTTGACTAAGGACTTTACCTGGGCTGGTTGTGAGATGATGAGGATTGGGAGTGGGAGCTGTAGTAGGACTGGTGACATTCAGGAACTCATTCATTGGATCAATGAAATTCACTGTTGGGGCCTCACTCAACATGCACCAAGGGTTGAGAAGGATCTCAAGCGGAACATGGAGGAACATTATCAGAAACGAGGGGGATCTCGGCCGTCTGATGTTGGGCGTGATTCAGAGGACGAGCCGGATTCGGAGGACGAGACAGTTTGAAAGGAAAGAATATTCGGTACTTCCTTAATGCTCTTGGTTCTTCCTTGTCGCCTACATAGTATGCGAAATATCGGTCTCGCATTACTTTAGGCGACGTGAATGCCTATGGAATTGACTCATAATGTAATGGAGTTGTGGAGCAATGGAGCTAGCACAAAAACCTCCTCAATAGCACTACGTAAGATGGACGTCCGTGGAAATGGATATCCAATGGGGCTAGCACTTGCCAGTTCGCCGTTGTACAAGCCTGTTGAATGGCACGTATCAAGGTCGTTGCTCGCGTACATGGATACGCAATGCTTTGCTCAGTACTTGAAACCCAATTTCGTTGAAGATTGATCTACGTAGTCGTGTTCGTTGCTTGGGACCTTACTGAATGCTAGCTTGACTGCGTTCAAAAATGACCGTATGTATTGTCTGAGCCGTGGATTGCGTGCCATTTCGCCGGTCTGACAGCTGCCGATTAAATTTGGAATGACATAGATGGTCCAGGGCCTATATGAATGCTGATCCATAGTCGAAGCGAAAATTAGAGTGTCGAAGGCATTAGCCTATCTAATCACAGCAGCCCAAAGCAGCCTGGTCGGAACAGTCATGCACGACGTTGCCCTAATCATCGTAACAGAGGCATGTGGCTTGGGCTGATGGTTCTAGAACAGTGAACAAGAGGGTGAGCATTTTGCATGCGTTGATCAAACCATTCAAGCTTAAAGCAATGTATATGATGAGAGAGTCAAAAGAAACATAACAGAAGCCTGGACACGATTGTAAGCTTTTCGCCCCACTACCCACTGATTGGTATTTGTGCATTTCATATCCCAATTTATGAGTCCTGTGTCACGCTTCAGAAGCAGTACTGGAATCAGCTTCTAAATATTTAGATCTTTCTCAGGACAAGAACGACTGACGACCGCAAATAAGAGATCACCCTGCTACATCCTTGCCATTTGCTCCTGGTACTCCTCCTTGCCATCACAATCATGTTGACTAGACCTTTCGAGGGGGACAGTCTATATTGTTTCCATGACATTGCAAACTGGTTCTGGTAAATGACTTTATTCCATCAGTTTCTGACACGCCTCTTAATACATTGCCGCAGTCTTCATAGCCATAACCTCGAGAATTCAACCGACCCTTTTCCCTCCAATCCATTCGCCAACAACCAGTTTCTCAGATACTGCTTATCGAAGCTCAGTTGCGCTTGTCGAAGGTTCTGCTTCCAACAATCCTTAAGCCAAAAAAGACTGCTATCTGGAGTTAGCGCCTCATCCCCAAGCACACCATATGCCCATCAGTTCTAAACTCAAAATTAGTATTAGCGAGGATATTACCACCTTCCTCTATCGGCTTCGCTGCGATGCGGTATATTTCAAAGCTGAATTTTTCGATTTACCCCGCACGTTCTCGCCTACAATAGTAGAGGCTTATCGTTTTGTGTTCTCATCCTCATCTCCAAGCTCAGCCTTAGTGCTTGGAGGCAATATTGGGGTCGGTAACTTCTGTCCATATTCAAGCCCAGCTGGGAGTGGGATGCCGTTGACGGTTCTGGATGTCCTATACTCGGCCCAGGCCGTCCTAGTGATATATCCTCGCACGCTTCACTCGATGGGGATCATTTTCAAGCATCGAACCAGCATGCTGCGTGATCGAACTGAATCATAAAGATTTGATGGCAAGCAGGCCAAGCTGGAACGTAAATCGAGGCTCAGAAAATGGGTTTTCTGATCTGCGATCCTATCCTGGAGATACCGAAGCCAGTATACGCTACGGAAGATGTTGTCAATTATCCATTGATGGGATGGTGTACAGCTGGCCTGCCCGGAAGTGAGCCCGAATCAAAAATACTAATGTGGTATTCGCGTGGCTTTCTGCGTTCGGCCTTAAGATATTAAGCCTTGAAGGATAGCTCGGTAGTGAGAGAATGCGGCATCGTCTGTTTGCACTGTGGGCCGGAATTTGGGGTAAATGCGTTGAGGAAGTTGAGCGATGCCTACATCCTCAGCACTTAGAAGCCGTTCAGGTTTTGTATCAGAAACAGGACCTCGTACTAATTGCAAGAATTGGTTTTGGTAAAAGCCTAACCTTTCAATCCTTGCCGCTATTGCGTACAGATGGCATTGCTCTTTTGGTTTACCCCTTGTCAGCATTAGAGCAGGATCAATGTCAGGATATACCTAATCCACCTGGTGCCCGGTCGTCGACGTCGGTTGGTCGCGCCATGCCTTCGGAGAAGTCGACGAAACTTTCTTCATTAATCATGCTGTTGATGAAGGCATTGACGGGATCATATTGCCTGGCATTGAGTTTGAAGATGGCGGTAAGGGCCATGAGAGCTCTGAAGACTCGAATGGCCGAAGTAGTGGCAGCAGTATCTTGCTCCGTTTTTTGCAGGTCGCCGCGGACGCATAATCTGGCCTTATGCTTGACCAGATATCCGTCGTTGTCGAATTCATACTTGAAAATCCAGACCAATGGTAAGATGCTTGACTTCGTAGTGGATCTGCTGATGAGCTTGAAATTGCCCCTAGATTTCAGGTGGTTGAATTCCTTATTCGCAGCTTGAATAAAGTATTTTACCTGGGGATGCTTCAGCATCTGCTTCCAATCATTTGGTTCTTCAGGAAGCTTATCGCGGTGTAGGTGATCTCTGGTAGCCATGTGGTCTGTAGCAAAGGCAGCATGATATTCAGACAGGATGTTAGGGTTGGTAAGAACGGCGGCATAGGCTTGTCGTCGGTTCCCAGTCCGATTAGGGAGAATGAGGTCTTCGCTCATTGTTGAAGAAATTTCTTGGAAGTGGGGAGCGAGAGCTCCTATTGATCGATATTCACAATTGCCATTTTCTCCATTTCCCGCTGGCGTCTCCAACGAGGATGCCGTTGAGGACGTGGGAACAGTGGCGTCAACCAGCGCTGATGGTGGTGGAGTGAGGTATGGTTGACTCTCATTGAATGGAGTCCTTGGTGAAGGGTGACTGGGAGAGTTTGGAGTGGTGTTCTCCTCGTTGATGGTGTTGGTGGTTGGGGTCCCTAGCTCCCTCCTCATCCCGATTGTCAGCCAATAAGGATTCAGGCATTTCCTGTAGAATGTGGATAGCTGGCTGCAATTCCTGTTCTTGGACTAAATGTCCAACGACAACATCATCCAACTGGTAGTGAGCAGTCTGATCAAAATAAACATCACGAAGTCTGATCACCTGTTTCTTACTCGGCACCCAGATACGATGGATGTTTCTCGAGCTATACCCGACCAGATAGCCGATGTGAGCACGAGGCTCCAGCTTCTGAAGCTTCGGAATATTGTAGATGAGTGGATAGGCCTTGCAGCCGTAGGTCTCCATGTGAGAGATCATTGGTTTGAACTTGTAGAGGGCTTCAAATAGTGTCATGCCGGTCTTGATGTGGGAGTCCTATTCAAGATGCATGCTGCAGCGGAGATCGTCTCCGGCCATAAATCTGCAGGCAAGTTCGCGCTGATCCTCATACAGCGAGCTTTTTGAGTTATCAACCCCCCAGATCGCTCGATCTGGCCATTCTGCTCAGGAGTGTAGCGTGCGGTGGGCTCTGATTGGATGTTAGATTGAGTAAGCAAGGCGGTGAAGGCATGTCCTAGTGATGGTTCACCGTCTGTACGAAGGAATTTGATGCGTTGCTGCTACTGATTCTCGGCGAGATTGACTATAAGGGTGACGATGTGAGTAGCCTCACCCTTGTTGCGGTGGGTCCATACCCAATGGTAATGAGTCTCCTGGCATACGAAATGGCTGATCCATTGGTGGCCATTGTAGCCCTCGGTCATGGGAATGAGATCACAAGCTACTCGCTGTAGCGGACGTGTCGCAGGAATCTCATTTTCAGACTTCCTAGAAATAATCTGGTGAGCTTTTGAAAGGCGGCATGCCTCACAAGTCCTCAACTCGTCTAGGACTAATGGTGAAGATAGCTTCAGGCCATCAATGGTAGATGGAAGCTTTGAAATCGCCTCGGACCCTGCATAGCCCAAAATATAGTGTAGATAGATTAGTGATGCTTCGAAGGTTTTCTGCTGCGATGCAGTCCTTGAACCTGTCTTGGTTGCTCATGTCGACGCTGCCGATGAGACCAAGATCGCCGACGTTGATGGTGGAGCATTGTATTCGAAGATACAATGCCCATTATGAGGTTTGAGCAAGCAGAAGTGGTCCTCTTTGCCAGTATTAAGTGTGTATAGGGTGTCCTTTGCGGTATCCCAGGAAGTTCCTCCAAGCTTGGCCCTACTAAATGATACCAAGTCAGTGAAAAATCCTGGAATCAGGGCCACCTGATTGAGAGTCACGGTTTCCTTTTGACCAGTGGGTGACGTGACGGTGATGTCGACAGTACCGTATGCCTCGATTGGATACGTTGTCGATCCCCGTCTTTGTCGTGGAGCTACTCCGCCGGCAATCAGGACCGGCCAGGTTCGTTCTATGGTAGCCTAACTTTGGGGGGCTACGACGCTTCGCGGTTTGAACCTAATAACATCACGTTCAGCTTCAACACAACTGCCACTGGAAACTTCGTCGTAGATATTGGAGCCATCATTTTGACCACAGATGACAATATCACGGTACTCACGGGACCCAACAATAGTATCCCAGCGGTGATTGACTCGACCGCATCATACATCTATTTTCCCCTGTATCTTTGCCAGCAACCCGAGAAGGCCTCTGGGATAGAGTGGAATACCGACTTTCAGGCCTACCTCGTCAACAATACCTTGCATCAGGCCTTGTAAATTCAAATTACGTCCGTGGTGTTCAAACTTGTTCATTCCTCGACTACCCCAGGGCAGGGTTTCAACATCTCGCCTTCCGTATTCTGCCTTTGATCTCATTGCTGAAGCTCCACTGGTCCCAAATGCTATTCGCTACTTCCCGTTAATGCGGTCTTCGAACGAGAGCCAATACACCTTGGAACGCATATTTCTGCAAGAAGCGTAAGTCATCTACAAGGAGTGGCATTACCATAGTGTCGTCCGAACAGGAATTGAGCGAAGTCTGACCTTGGCCAATTACGAGCGGAACAATTTCTCGGTAGGTCTCAATGCTTCCTCGGGTCCTCACAAACTATCGGCTGGTGCAGTAGCCGGCATAGCTGTCGGTCGTGTAGCAGTACTAATACTTCTGGTATCGCTCGGTGTCTGGGTGAGGGTCAGAAACCGTGGAAAGAGATCAGAGCAGTCAGCCAGCTTGGTGCCCGAGCCTGATGCTCAGGAGAAAGATCCCTTTACACCGGATGACATAGACCATTCAGACTTTCGGCAGTACAGACGTGCTGAGCTTGATACGGTGGAACATAAAGGGCACGAGATCGATGGTCAACCGCAGTCGCCAGCTGAGGTCGGTGGCGAAGAGCAGCGGTTCGAGCTTGCCGCAACCGAGAGGCACAGTCGCACGCTGTCATCCCCTGTCTCCGCAATGACTGTGGGGTCGGGCGCCCCAAGGCTGCATAAATGTGAGCTATCGGATCCAGTCTCTATTACAACTGGGGGGTCAGATGCCAAGAGCCAGCAATCGGAGCCGATTTATCCAGAAGGGGAGAGCCAAAATTCCCCAAGAAGCTCAAGGTCGCTCGCTACCAAGCTACACAAGCGTGACCTATCAGATCCAGTCTCTATGGCGACAGCGAGATCAGACGCCATCCAGGAGCACGGGGGTGAGCAATCAGAGCCAGTCTCTCCAACAAGTGCCAGCCCTGTATCTCCAAGAAGAACGAGGTCGCTCGCTACCGCGCTGCATAAGCGGGAGCTATCAGACCCTGTGTCTCTAGCAAGTCAAACGTCGGAAGACGCCATGCAGAGCCCACAGCATAAGCAAGCAGACTCGATATCTCCAATAAGAGCCAGGTCTGATATGACAGGGGTGCACAAGAGGCAGCTGTCCGACCCCGTATCACTCTCTGATGAATGATGAGATACAGCATAGGGTAGACCAGATATCAAGCGTGCTGTAGTAGTTGTCTTGAAGGCTATATTACGAGGGGATCTGTCTGGGCATTTGCTGGAATACCAGGATAGTGGGATTGGCGGGTGTCTAACACAAAGTGTGACCGTCGTGGGCGCCATTCGCTTAGTGATAGTCCATGGAGTCCTACTATATTCTGTTACATAACATCACAGACTAAGTCTATGAAGTTATGCCTTTGCAAGGCCAGCGCTTGCTTATACAAAGCAGGGACTGCCTCTGGTCCTTCGACGTGCGTGGAATCAGTTGGATCGGTCTTAAGCTATTCTTGAACATCCTACTGTGTTGTCCCTGCATTAGTTTATTGGGTAGGTAGACGGACTCCTGCCTAGCTTTTGGTGTTGCCCTAGCACGCGGGGGACGCCGGGGACAAAAACAACCTGGCACCTCTGGAAAATCACCAGTCCTTCACTTTTGGCTTAGAGAAGCCTTTGACTTGGTGGTTCATAACAATCAGTAAATGTATCTCTGTTGTACTCAAGAAGTCACGGTCTTAGGCAAATTGGCTGTAATCTTAAGGGGTGCTAATTCTTCTGTCCCCTGGTCTTTGCCAAGCCGGCTAGATCTCGGTAGAAGTACAGTAACGATGCTGCAGAACGGAACCAATTCCGAAGGCGAGTAAACAGCAACGAAATGCAGAACAACAATGATCTTCATATACCAATCTCATCACGATACAATGTATGATAATCTGCAACTACCTTACAAGTGGAGCCGGACTGGGATCTATTTCCCATCTGTGTCAGGCAGACCTGCAACCGCATCATTAAGTCAGAGGATTCACAACTGAATTGTCAAAGTGCATTCACTTCTAAATCAATGCCACCCAGTATTCACAGCCTAAACGAAGCCTCCGAGCCATTTAATACGGCAACCCTCTCCTCTCCTTCCCGCTCCCTGAGCACTATCTCCTGCGACTCCATCGAGACCATCGAAACCTGGCTGGACAACGTTGAGAGAGCCGAAGTCACGGTAATCGTGGAGGAGCTAGGGAAGGCAGGCCCAGAACTTGCGCAAGAGCCAGAGGCGAAGAATACGCGCAAACGCAAGCACAGCTCCTCGCTTACAGAAGAATATCTATCGCTATCATCACTCCGGAAGCGATCGCAACACCTCTCACAGCTTATCACTGGCTACGGGATGGCGGACAATATAATAGGAGCTGGACAGGTCTATCTCCATACTTCAATTGCTATTCAGGCTTTGCTGACCAATCATAGATGCCAGCCACCCCTAAAAGTTCCTCCGTGGATACGCCTTCGACCCCCTCTACCTACAAGACAAAATCCAAGGCTCCTGTGGACCCTAGTTGGGTTGCTGGTACCTTGGACATGCACGGCCTTAAGTGTGACTATCAGGCGCTCGGGAAATACTCAAAATTTAAGAAGATGATATTCGATATTACTTCATCAGAGCGGCACTCGGAAATGAAGCTGAAGTCTGTCAGGCGCGTTGAAAAGCGAAGCCTGGTTCTTGAAGAGGAGAATGAGGCCACCTTCTTGAACAGTTTGCTACCCCTTATCATAAAAGAGGAACGCACAGCAGAGCTTGAAAACCATGGGCCAACTTCACATTCACTGGAGATGAGTGGAGATGGGGATATGGTTGATGTTCTTAATCCCCAGCCGGGCGTTGTCTACGGCAGCAGAGATTGGTTCGACGACGGTGTTCACGCCGTTACAGATCATGACTTTCGCAAGGACCTTTTACCCCACGGCTATATTGATGAGCTAGTTGCTCAGATGCTGAAGAAAGATGACAATATGCTGACACCCAGACCTGACCGATGTTATGGGCTATTACGAAATTGGATCCCTGTTCCAAAAGGTCTCCCATTGGATCCGGAAATACGCACCTTGATTGAAGCTTGCCCAGGCTTATCCCATCCTTTCTTTCTGATCGAGGGTAAAAGCAATAAAGGGTCTAAGTTTGATGCTATGCTTCAAGCGCGCCGAGGAGGGGCAAGCCTCGTAAATGCCATGCGGCAACTTCTGGCGAAGATTGGAGAACCTCATATCACTGAAAACGGAGTAGATGACCGAAACTTCATCTACTCTGCGACCTTATCCCCAGGCTTGATCGACTTTTGGGTTCATTGGGCGGAACTGAAAAGCGGTATAGCTATTTTCCACATGAATCGCATTAGTTCCTTTGCTTTAAACAACGAACAGCAAATTCCTGAGGTTCGTAAGATCCTGCACAATATCATGACCTGGGGTTTGGACCTGAAAGCTAGAAGACTTATCGAACTCCATGAGAAAATCTACATATGGCAGAGGAAAGAGACTGTTAGATTACAGGGAGAAGCTCGACAGAAGGAAGAGGAGAAAAAGGAGAAATCGGAGAGCCGAAAGAGACTGAGGAACGGGTGAACATATGCGCCAAGGAGAAGCCCAACATCTCCTCGACACGAAAATGAGGTATCTTGATCCAAGTCTTCTCATTCCAACGGCAGCATATCCATTTGAGTGAAAGAGCTGGAATCAAGTCTTCCAGCCATTAACGAAAACAGAATTATCAAGCATTAGTTAGTTTCGAGATACCCATCATCAGGACATTGTAACATATGCAAGTTTCCAAGGATTCACACAATGGCTGTCTCAGATCGCTTTCATGTTCAATGCTGCATGCGTCAATATGCCAATCTTTCGAGGCTGTGGGCGATATCGGATCGTGTGAGCCTTACAGCCGAGCGGATGACATATCAAACAGAAGGTTGCTTATCAATGCTGCAAGAATTATCCCGACGGGGTAATACCGTCTCCTAACACCGGCTCCTAGTACACTCTGTAGGTCGTTGCTCTATACCAATTTTCGGCGAGATTGACTAACATGAACCCCGCTCTCACCAGATGTTGCAATCTTACTCAGGCGTGCATTAGACGCCCAGCCCGCTCTATCATGACGTGGGCATTTACAATATACGATAGTAGTCCAACGGACTTGATATAAATACTTCAGACGCCTTTCGCAAAAACATCTCTTCATTAAAATGTCCATGCAAAAAGCCATCGAGATCAAGGGCCCGCGAGACGCCCAATTCGTCAAGAATCGTCGTATACCGCACCTTCGAGATGACTACCTGCTTATCAAAACCGCAGCCGTGGCGCTCAACCCCACCGATTGGAAACACATTGACTTCATGCCCACTCCCGGTGCCTTATCAGGATGCGATTACGCAGGCGTAGTTGAAGAAGTCGGTGAAAAAGTAAAAAAGCCGTTTAAGAAGGGCGATCGCGTTTGCGGCATGTGCCATGGAGCCAATCTCCTGGAACCTGAGGATGGGGCTTTCGCAGAGTACATTGTTGCGAAGGGGGATATCCAAATAATTATCCCGCCGCAGATGACGTTCGAGGAAGCCGCAACGTTGGGGGTTGGGATTGTCACGGTGGGGCAATCGCTTTATCAGTCCTTGCAACTTCCTTTACCCACAGCGCCCGCGAAGGAGGCATTTCCCGTGCTTATCTATGGTGGCTCGACTGCTACCGGGACGCTTGCGATCCAATTCGCGAAACTGTAAGTGCTATATCCACCCCACCACCTTTCAAATCCTGTTGGCCTCCCAACTCTAATACCTAACCCCACAGCTCCAATCTAACCGTTATCACAACCTGCTTCCCCCACAACAACGACCTCGTCACCCGTCTCGGCGCCTCCGCCACATTCGATTACAAAGACCCAGAATGCGGGCACAAAATCCGCGACTACACTACCAACACCCTCACCCACGTCTTCGATTGCATATCCGAAGGCCCCTCCATCCAAATGTGCGCCGATGCCCTCTCTACCACCGTCACAGAAAAAAGATACTCTTCCCTCCTCCCTGTCCCCTCCTCCCCCCTTCCAGACATCTCCACAAAAACAACTATCGCCTACTCCGCTCTAGGTGAAGACCTAGGTTTCCCTAGCCAAGGAAGCGTACTTCCCCCTTTATTCCCCGCGAAAGCGGAAGAGGCGCGCTTTATGGAAACGTTCATTCCGATAGCGGAGGGCTTGCTGAAGGACGGGAAAATTAGGGGGCATTCTCCTAGTGTGCGGCGGGGCGGGTTGAGAGGCGTTTTGGAGGGGTTGAAGGAATTGAGAGAGGGGAAGGTCAGTGGTGAGAAGGTTGTGTATCGTGTTGAGGATACGGAGGAGTAGGTAAGTTGGGGTGGATGTTAGGAAAGGTTGAAAGAAAGGGGTTCTACGCTTGAGGTTTTGTATGATATACCGTACTTAATTAATGGAGGTTGGTTGGTTACGTACTACGTAGTTCCGGCATAGTATTATTTCTCTACGTATTGATGAAGCGGTTATCATTTCGTTAGTTCTGTTACTTGCTCTTCGGAAAACATCAAATCGCCTGTACAAAGAACCCTTTACGTACAATAATCCTGTTCCCAGCTATCAAAGTAAGACCGCAACGGAGGCCGATGTGTCTTTTCCTAGATCGTCTCATGGCATATCCAAGTTCCAGTCCAGGTTTTGCAATGGCTTTATGACGAGAAACTCAGTCCAGACCAAAGTCGAAAATTCGGAGGCTGGCAAGCCAACGCAACGCCGCTAATCATACAGCCCTGGTGATTAGGCAATCCTCTACCCAGCCTTTCCAATCCCTTGTGACACCAAAGTAGACTTATTCGCGATCTGTTCCGCCAGCACTGTGATAGCATTGCCACTCAGCGGCTCAAAGACACCAATATCAGCCTCTAGATCCTTAAAGCACCAATTTCGCATTTCGGCCGCGACAAGGGAATCGACACCGTACGACGACACCGGCCGATTAATGTCGATCTCATCAATAGCCACCATCATCGACTTGGCCAGTTTACTCGCCACAGCATTCTGGATCAGATTCGTGGCTTGCGCAAGAGTCGTCACGGCGGTCAGCGAACCTTTGAGCTCGCCTAACTCGTCACCCTCTTCGGCTTGAAGGGTGCTGTGCAAGTCTAGCTGGCGAAGGTACGATATGCGTGGGGACTCGTTGAGCGCATAGTAATCGATATGAGCACTAGCAGCGCGGTTGGCTTTGTTCTGCCAATACCTGTGACGATTTGGGTCGGGACTTTGTTTTCTCTGTGTGAGTAGCCCCTCATGGCGTTCTTCATAAGGGTGTAGAACTCATCTGCTCCAACAATCAGGTTCTACATTGTTTTGGCGAACTTTATGTAGCAAATCGATGGGAAAGGACTCCATGTCATTCGTTCCTTACTTACACTTTTCAACTTGTCTCGCCTGCCTCCTTTTCTCTGATACGCATCGCCTGATGTTTCGCGGCTTCTACATCAATTGTATCCTCTCCTGAATGACGTCGCTTGCCATCAGATGATACTGTTTTCTGAGTTGACTCCGTTTTCAATTGCCCGAAACATGGATGCGTAAGCGCCCGACTTGGGCCTGGGCGATGCTGTGGGATCTCATGCAACATTGCTCGCAGGAGGCCTGCCAAGCCAGAGTCCTTGATGTTTCGGAGGCGAGAGAGTAGGACTTGTAAACCAGCCGACGTAATTTGCCGATTTGGCCAACGCGTGACGCCTTGACAGGCTTGAGAAAACCAAGAGAGAGCAAGAGCGAAACCAAGCATCCAGATGTCGATGCTTTGGTCGTAGGGATCAGACCTTCCCTGGACGATTTCTGGCGGCAGAAAGAACCAAGCTGCAAGGCCAGTGTCCGTGTGCGTCTTGCCATATAAAAGCTTACCAAAGTCACATAAAGCGGCTTCGGGCGGATCACCTTTAAAGTATAACAAATTCTGTGGGCTTATATCCCGATGCATCCAGCCTCGTTCGTGGATGGTACGGAGGCCATGAAGCAAGTCTTGACAGAGCTTCAGTCTCTCCATCTGCAGTCCTGGACTCTCTTGCCACGATCGTCTGTTAAATGCCTCGCCTTTCTTTTGTACAATGTAGATATTCAATGGGTAATTCCTCACTACCAAAGTGGAGTCTCCGTTGGAATTGCACCATCCGTACTGGCGAACAAGGCCCCGAGCATTAGGATACCGTTCGGCCATCTCAATTTCTGCTTCCATTAATTCGCTGGTAGACTCCTTCTTAAGCTCAACCACCTTAACTACTCGAAGCTCTCCACTCTCAGGATCAAATGCCTCGTACACCGTCCCAAAACTGCCGCTGGCGAGACCAAGGCTAAAGACAGCTAGTTTTTTGGCTCTGATGTTAGACTCTAACGGTATGCCGGAGATTTCAGTCTCCGGAACCGCCATATGGTATTCTTCCAGCTTTCGGTTACGTAACTGGCGGTAGCTCTCGCATGCTGGATAGTCAGTCAGGGCGAATTGAACGCAGAATTCCATACCCAATATTGAAAGACGAGATTCGGGTTTGTCAAGACATCGGAAACCGTTGTTGAAGATCTCGTAATTATCAAGCATAGCCATAACCTCTGGTGCAGACCCTCCAGAGGGATTGCTGGACCTGGGTGCGGCGTGTATCATCCATACACCAGAGTCAGGATGCATGCGGAGATAGGCGTGCGCAGCAAGAAGACCTTTGGTGTGTTGCGAGCCTGGAGCAGCAAGTAAGATATCAACATTCCGAGTGATTTTATCTTCACCTTTTCTCGCAGAGCCTCTCCCCATAACCCACTTGGCGCTCTGCGTCACATTCACATGATCGAAAGAGACGTTGAAATAACCTAGACTGACTTCTCGAGGCTCGGGTACATCTGGGGAGTCCTCGTCCGTAGTCTCACCTTCGGATCTCGCTTGGTAATTAATGGGTTTGTGCAGTAACCCTTTTCCCTTATCGACGAGATACTGGCCGTGATGGTCGCTAAGAGTGCCTGCTATTTTTCGAATAAGTAGCTCACTGAATGCGAGCTTTGCCGTCTCATTGAAGGGAATGAGCCGTAGGAACTCAGGTGACTTGGTTGTTGGTGAAGCGTGCTGGTGTATCGACTCCTGTTGCGTTCCAGCAGCACTAGCCATCCAGTCTCGAGTCTCCTGGCTTGTCATTGCCTGAGTAGGATAGTTGGAAGCAGAATCCATTGCAATAGACCGCGGATGATCCCGTGTCAGTGTTATGTTGGCCTTGCGTTTATAAGGAGCGTACTTATAAAGTCATAGAATGTAAAGTTAGAGAGTGTACAATTAGGGAGCGTAAAGTTAGAGTGTGTAGAGTCGAAACTGTCATCGCAAAGAGTATAATGGCGGAAAGTCTTATGACGGAGAGTGTCACGGTACGGAGAGTGAAAATATAAGTCTTGACTCGCGCTAACGATATTAGCGTGCCAAGGATACAGCCCTATAAGCCCACCCCTAGACGGGTGCTTAGACAACACCCGCTGCAGGGCTACTGATAGGGCCCCCTTTAAAATTCTAAGCACCTAATATGGGGGCTCTTCGCCTAACACACCCGCGAACAAAGCCAAAGTCTGGGCCCCCGAGCACCCCTAAGACACAGGCATGCTCCGGGGGCCCTATCTAAAGTTAGGATTAGGGTTTTACAAAAACGGTTAGCGCAAGTCAAGACTTATATCTTCACTCTCTGTATAGTACAGTATTTCATATAAAGCGTAAAATGAATGGCCCGCTTCGGAACAAATTCCGCTGAAGAACATAGATATCCCGCTCCGCAGTTCATCCCTCACCTACACCATCAACACTCATTAACACACTCGATCTCAACATCCTTCATCACTCGGACTCACAATCCTCGGTTGTTGGTACAGTCGTCTACACTCTCCTGCTCTCCTCATCATGGATATTTCAGAAGCTCAGCCACAAGACTATTCCCCCCATCCTTATGTTACCCAAGAGCAGAGGCTTTCAGCACCTCAACTGGGAAATATCGACCAAGACGACATGGCTCGCCTTCCCCGGATACCCATAATTGGTAACGATCGCGTCCCGACAATGACGCTGCAAGAGCTTTGGGATTGGAGGGCTGGATGGCATGCAAAGCGTCGACCTCATACAAAGAGCGAACGCCTTGACTATGACGAGTGTGCTCGGCAAATCGACGATCTTGCCTCTGAGACTGATATAGACTGGGAGGAATCCGAAAAAAATGAACGAGAGATGGACACCTGCCCTTCACCGACACAGCGTGATCACCCCGGTTGGACAGAAGACTATCAGTTAAGAAGAGAGCTACGTAAGGACAAGGTACGAAGAGAGCAA
Source organism: Cladonia uncialis (assembly GCA_002927785.1). Lineage (NCBI taxonomy): Eukaryota > Fungi > Ascomycota > Lecanoromycetes > Lecanorales > Cladoniaceae > Cladonia > Cladonia uncialis. Next base: position 36,615 of record NAPT01000142.1, on the reverse strand, counting down.
CGCAAGGTACGAAGAGAGCAACGCAAGCGACAGCGGCCCCTCTCGCCTCCACGCACTCCACCTCATCTCAGGGGGCCAGGACTGTACAACCAGCAGCACGCTAGCCTGGTACCCAACGGTGAAAGCTTTCGGGTCAAGAAGGGCAAGCGCGATAACCAGAAGGCGGCAAGGCGGCCAATAACCCGCACTTCTGGTACTCCAAATATTTCTCTACATCATCGTAAAGGCTACGTCAAGTTTTGGCATACCCAGACGAAGTATGTTGTTATCAGCTACGAAAAGTACCTGCGGGATTATGTGAGTCTAGTGCCAATGTGCTACGTCCAAGTAGCTAATTTTAGATTCAGGATAGAGAAGAGCTTGACAAGTATCCCTGGGAGCCAATGGACTTCTCCCACGAAGATCCCAAATACCCACACAAGACTGACTACCAGCGCGAGGTATGCAGGAGGGGCATGGCGCAAGATAAGGAAGCTGAGAATGCAATTTTCATACCTGTATCTAGTCGGAAGGGACATAAGTGAAGTGATCAAAGCCAGTTCTTAGAGAGCCAAGAGGTTCTGAGAATATTCGAAAAGCAATGTAGGCTACATCTGGTGGTGGGAAGAGCGTACCTCCGCCGAGATTCGAGGAAAGGCATGGAGCTTGTGTCAACATTCATACATGCGTCATACATGCGTATCGGAATAAGGGGAAGAAGACAGCGAATGTATAGGCCTGCGATTTCAAGAGGCAAGTACAGGGATACAGATGAAGATTATGAAGATACAAAGTTCCGAATGTATTAGACAGCGAAGCGTCAATATCAAAACAATTTCACCATTGATCCCTCGCAAGCTCGATTCAACAGGAAAGGCTCCCACAGCCTTTATGGCTTTGGTTCGCTGACTCCTCAGGTTCAGTTCCTATTTTCAGAGGGTGATTGCGCTGCTCCTATATAGACCAGCCAATAATGAACTATCAATTATACAGCCAACATACTTTCCAAATCTGCTTTCCAGAGCGCGGGAGATGTGAATATTAACCAACTTCCAGACATCTTGGACAAACTCGTAACAAAAAGGACTTGGGTCTCCCTGCGTGACTTGGAGCCGAGCACCATCCTAAACATGAACACAACATACAAGCAGCAAGCTTCCAGGCAGTCGTCTTCATCCGCGATCCCAATAGTATCAAATGCTCGACCCGCACATCATCCTCAATACCTTACAAGCAACACTCCGAGAAACAACATCTCGCACCTAGTAGTCGCAAATCTTGCAAGGGTGAAACGTTCAGCGTGCTATGCGACTCCGTTGCCGGTGCCCTCAATTATCACTACTCAGGACCATGACTGGAAGGTCTTGCTCATTGAAAGCGACTTCTTGTTCATCCGGCCCATTTTCTTGGGCGTCACGAATGCCGAGATGGGCATCTATCGTTGTATTGTGAGGAAGAGCAGAAAATCTACAGCTCAAGAGAACGGCCAACCACGGAAAGCAGGCTCCCTCACTACTGCAACTACTGTTGCTACGACTGCTGTCGCGGCCCTCCCGCCTACACCCAAGGATCCTCGAAGCTGGACGCCGTCATAGTTGAAACCAGTCTTAGCGGTCAATATGCCAGCGGCGTCCTTGTAGCTGAGGATGGTACAGTCAAAGCACGTTGGCTCAACTATCTGCTCGAAAGGAAATCAAATGACTAGAAAGACGTCGAATATGTTCTAGGTCTGGCAACATCGACGTTGTTTCTTGTCATTGACCAGTTCCAAGAAAACATAACCCCGAAATTGCGTGTACTGAACGTTGAGCCTGAAACGATTTCCATGTCAGATGTACGGATCAGGGGCGTATCTAACGAGTGGATCGTAAAAGTCGCCAAATCTAATCCGTCTTGTCATCAGCTTTTTATGGTTCGAAAGATTGATTGTCCACCGCCATCAGGTTATAATCCTCAATCGCTCTAGGAGGGCGTTATCATACTTATACTTAATAGTAAACTAATAACACAAGTTTCTGAGCTCGACAAAATGTACGGCAACGAACATCTGGATGCGTTGCTTGTCTGAGGAGGCAAGGAGATGCAACTCAAGGTCCCCACCATTCCTACTAACGATCTCGAGACCGATCGTGCTATCATATTTTACGGAGCTGTACTCCACCAGCCTCACCACGCTGTACGCCAGCAGATCAATAAGCTGCATACTGATGTCTATGTCTCTACCTGTACGCGGGGATCACCATCCTGTCAACACGGACTGGCAGCGACAGACTTCATCACAGCAGTCAATGACTCACTCACCTACTCCCATTCTGACTAAATTTTTGACCGCTGTCAATGCTATACCAGACAATACAGATTTCCGGCTCAGACTTTGCACGTCCAACAACAAGCCGTGGGTGGCGACGATGAAGAAGAACGAACACTACTTCCCGACGGTGGAGTACGTGAGAGATAGTAGCGAGCCAGATAGGTGGAAGGTGGCGGAGTTGGGGGAGGAAGCGTTAGGGTCAGTGGGGGAGTGATGGATAATGGTACGGCAGCTGGGACTGAGCTAGTGGATGGGGACGTTAATACTTAGGCGAACGAGTAGAGAAATTATGGACGAGGAAGATTGAGTTTGTAGACAGCTTCCCATATCTGACCAAGCAGCATATGGGTGTTGATCATAGGAGGGTTAAGAGATATACAGGTCAGGTCAACAAAGCATCAAGGAAGCTTCTACCTTGTACTCCAATCGCTCCAGATCGGCAGCTACATTAAGGGACGAGTCTCTTCAGCAAGGCAAGGCTCAGGTATGATAGATGTACATAGTATGTTCATCAGTGGGACATAGTATGGTATTTGTGATTGAATGAATCATTCCAAGTGACATTATGCTCAGCGGTGGAACCATCTCTGGCAATTCCTCACCATTCGAGTTACTATCCGTGGCTGTCGACAGGGCTGAGTATGTCTCACTCGTAATAAAGCTGAGTGGAAATAACTTACTCGCGAGGGTTCTTCTATGGATGTACGGAAGTAGCTTGTTGAGAAGGTATGGAGTTGTTGGTGCTCATCTGGTCAAAATGGAAGCAGGCAAAGCGAAGCTATACAAAAATGCATTGGTTGGCCGAAAACTCAGCTTTAGGGGACCCCCGTCCTTGCTGCCGTTGGTCCAAGCTGGCGCTGCTGCCAATAGCCACGACATGGAATGGAGGTCCACCGCCGAGACCCCCTCCGTCTAAGCGACAGGATACCTGGGGCATGGTGGCTAGCTATATAGGCATATATACAGGTGTGGTTGGGAGGGGCAAGATTGCAGCAAAAATATGCGGTGGATTGCTTTGGCAGTGCTGAGCAGCAGGAGAAAACGGCAGAGATGGCAAAGAATGGGGAGCAAAAATGGGTGAGGCCCCCTAATAAGACCGCTGCGGCGATCCTCATTTCCCCAGCTCGCCGGCAGCGAGCTAGTGTCCGCTCGCGACGACGCCATCGAGCACTAACCGTTAGAAAATGTCACCTCTCAGCCCTATTAACCCCTATTGCCTAGCGCCGCCGCATAAATAGCAGACCACCTCCATAGAATACCAATCAAGTCATCATCAATTTCTAAAGCTCCTCCTTCATTGCGGCCATCATCCTATTGCAAGCGTCGGCTTCCTTGTAGCAGGTAAATGGAAGACACTATATGGACAGTTCGCCAAAACTGATGTTGTCGTTGACTGGTCCTGGTTGCTGATGGGAGGGGAACTAGCCGCGCCAAGCCGGCCTCCTAGGTAGTTACTCCGGGGTAGTAGGCTGGGCGCTACCCCTAGCATCGCAAGGGCCTGCTTAACGCCCTATAGGGCTGGGCATGCTCCGGGGGCCGCTCCGGGGACACCCGTCCCTAAGGGCCCCCCTAAAGCTCCCCTACAGGCGCATGTGGCAATTTTGAAAACGATATATATATTGTTGCCCCTTAGAGATCTTATTGTGCAAGGGTAGGTACCTATAATTAAGAATTGGAGCCTTGTAAACGGAAGTACCTTCTCGCAAGTTAATAATTCAATGATCACTGCATAGTCTCCGTGGCTTAGCCGGCTTAGCTGGCTTAGCTGGCTTAGCTGGCTTAGTTGGTTGCTTTCAGTTATTGCAAAACCTTCGGAAATTCTTGGCATCCTTTCTTGTTACCCCTCAAGCTGGGGATAGAGGAAGATGACGAAAGTAGCAGTGGACATTGATAGGGCCCGGTCGCAGAAATTCACCCCCCGAGGACCCACCAAGGCTCACCCCGTCAGTAGCGGTGCAGGGCGTGTAATGGCGTTCCTTATGGAGTCGGTCGACCAACGTACAGATGGCATTGGACTTGTCAGATTCTGGGAGCCCTGTTATAATATCCATTGAGATATCCTGCCATCGTGTTATATAGCAATTCCGAATATAGCGGGCGATCTCTTCCTTCATACCTGGCCAGTAGAACTGTGGCTTCATAATTTCTAACGTACGATTTCTGCCTGGATGGCCAACTGCAGGAGGGTCATGGCTCTCCTTGATAAGCTCTAGATGCAATTCTGGTAGAGCGGGGACCGAAAGATGATCCTTGTAGATCAGTGTATGATATCGCTGTGAGCAGTGCCTCAGCTTTATGCCCTCAAATGTCCTTGTTGGGTCCTCCTCTAGGGCCTCTCTTATTCGTCCGCAGTCCTCGTCTTCTTGATTTGCCAGTGTGACCTCTGTATAAAGCGGTAGATCCTCGTCAATCAAGGCGTTAATCTGCTCATTCGTGGCAATACCGTCTTTCCAGGTTCTCGCTCCGCTGAGAACGCGGCGTTGTAGCCCTGGAAGCGATCTGATGAGAGGAGGGCGCGGTTCTGATGCTTGCGTCGCTCATCTTGGCTATCAGTGGGGACGGAGTGGGGCATGCGCGTCAAGGCATCAACTTTGCCATTAGATTTTACCGCTCCTATACAGGATCTTAAAGTTGAAGTCCGGCAATTTCTCAGCCCACCGTGCTCGACCACGCATTAGCTCCTTGGTCTGCATAAAATATTCCAAAGTCTTAGGATCCGTAAAGATTTGGATAGGAATATCGGTCGATTCTAGCTCGGGGCGCCAGTGCTCCAGACATCGGATGATCGCTAGCAATTCCTCGTCATAGATCTCGTAATTACACTCTGCCGAAAGCATATATTTACTATAGAATGCTACAGGGTGTAGTATTCCCTCATTATCGGCTTGAGACAAGACACCGCCATTAACATAGTCTGAAGAGTCCGTCTCCAGTACCGCAGGACGAGATCTTTCGTAATGTCTGAGCACCGGAGCACTGGACACTAGCTGCTGCATTTGCTCGAAAGCTTCTTTGCATGCTTCTGACCAATAGAATTGGCAATCCTTCTTTGTTAGCGCTACCAACGGCTTCACTGTTTTAGAGAAGTCTTTAATGAACCGCCTGTAGAAGTTACAGAATCCAACGAAGCCTTGCACTTCCTTTAGACATGTTGGAGTTTCCCAATTGATAACTGCCTCAACCTTAGATGGGTCCATCCTTAGGCCGTTTGTTGATACCATCAGGCCTAAGAACTTGGTCTCTTGGACGTCGAATTCGCATTTGTCGATATCTACCTGCAGTCCTAACTCGCGAAGCTTCAATAAAACCTCCCGTACGTGTTCTTGATGTTCCTTTTTGGTCTTGCTATAAATAAGGATATCGTCTAAACATGCTTGGCAGAAGTCGTTGAGGTATTCGAAATAATTATCATTCATGTGCTGTTGGTATGAAGCCGGTCCTCCCGTGAAGCCAAAGGGTAAGACGCGATAGTTGAATGCTCCAAAAGACGTGGTAAAGGTAGTGAGTTCCTCACTATCAGGGTGCATTCTAAGCTTGTTGAACACGGCGATGATGTCGAGCTTCATCAGATATTTACAGCCCACCACCCGGGCCAAAGCTTCTTCTATGAGGGGAACAGGGTAACCATTCCTGATGGTGATAGCGTTGAGCTTTCGGTAGTCGACGCAGAATCTCAAGCTTCCATCATGCTTCTGGACGAATATGACGGGGGACGCAGAGGGTGCCGTGCTTGATGAGATAGAGCCCTTCCGTAGGTTCTCTTCCAGGTACTCCTTAACCTTCTGAAGCTTAGATTCATGCATCGGGTATAGACGACTCTGGGGGGCCTCTTTCCTGGCTCCAGCTCAATCTTGTGGTCATAGGTACGGTACGGGGGTAGCTCCTTCGCCTTATTCCTATTAAACACGTCGATCAGGTTGTGTTATTCCTTAGGGAGCTTCTGCTTGATTGGTATGGGACGCTTGGCTTGGGGAGCCCCGTGTGGTCACACCGACCCGGTATGAATATGATGCGGTCGTCTGCCATGTCAAGCATGACTTTGTGCTTATTCATCCAAGGCTTGCCCAGGATAATATGTTGGTTGCCTAGGTTGGTGATAAGCATCGGAACCGTGGACTTCAAGTGGTCACAGACTTTCATCGAGGGGTAGATGGCATGGGTGATAGGCTCTCTTCGCATCTTGCCACCATAACCGCAAAGACATCGGGGTTTGGGAAGGGGAATGGGCACGATGTCTAGAGCTTCGGAAAGGATTTGCACTTCTTCTTCATCAATGAATAAGTAGGCAGTAGCACCGGTATCAGCAAGAGCTGGATTGGTATTCCTTTCCTTGAGCGAGCAATGTGATGATGTACAAAAACGCCTGCCAAATGAATCATGAATAACCACTGATTATAAGAATAACAGGTCCTCAGGGGCGACTTCCCTAAGGACTACTCGTTTTCTGACTCTGATGTTGAATTTGCCTCGCTGGAAGCAGCCTGTTCCTCCTCATTCTCACTTCTCGACTCCCGAACGGCTTCGCGCTTGCGCTCAGAGCAGTCGGTCGCAAAGTGCCCCTCTTTGTGACAATGGTAACATTGTCCGGGCTGCTGCTTCGGGCGTTCGTCATTGCGGGGGGACTGGGAGGGGCAACGCTTCGCGGGTGCAGGCGGTTCGACAGCCTAAATCCTCGCAGGTGGGACGTACGCGGGGCAGGTATGTCGGATAGTCTTCTGGACCTGATTCGACGTCGACTGGACGGGGGTGGATCGGTTCGATGAACGGGCAGGACCTGTCAGTGCCTGGTCCCGTCTGTCGCTCACGGCACGCTGTTGCTGGTCCACTTTCTGGCATAAATCGGACAGCCATTTGAGGGTCTTGAAGTTCTTTGCGGACAAAGCAACCGCGCTCTGCAGCTAATGGTTCACCTTATCTTTCAACTCATCGATCATGTCTTCCTTGTCCAGACGCAGATAGTTGGCATACATCCGGAAGTTTGAAAAGAAGGTATTGAAAGGCTCCGTATTCTTCTATTTAAGGGCTTGAAATTGGTGATGCATTTCATCCTTCTTTTGGGGATTACCCATGCTGTCGTTTAGGGTTTGCATGACTTCATTGGAGGTGGTGAGGTAGTCTGGATCATTGGTATGGTAGGCCTGGATATGTTTCGCTGTAGTGCCTCCGGTGCGAGAGATAACATGGATCGCTTTGGCTATGTTGTCATCAAAATGGTCTTTATTGATGGTAAGCTTGTCTTTGACTCACTGCATCTATGGTGACTTCTCCGGTGGTTTCGCTAAATAGTGGGGGTCCAGGGACTTTCGGAGAGCGGCTCTTTGAGGTGCCCATTATGGTATTGGGTGTAGATTGCCTCTCGATCACATGCCTGGCTTGCATATCCACAACATCTTAAGGCCTTAAGCCAATAACGCCGCTTCATCGGCGGTGTCCACCCTATCCACCATAACATTCCACTCGTCTATGGCCGATGTGGCGGCGTCTCGCACGGAGCAAAGTTCGTTGAGGACCTTCAATAGCTGAGCTGGGTTGGTCTTTGCCCAGTGCTGTAATTGGGGAACATTGTTGATGTCCCAAGGGGTTTGGGCATCGATAGCACCGGCAGGAGCGTCGCTGGGGACCACGGTGACTCCTCGGTGAGCTTGAGCTTGCTTAAGGATTTCATTGCGGACCTTTTCCGGGTCTGGGGGGGATGACTGGCTATAACGGCTTCGGGCTATAATCGTCATCACTTGCTGTATGATAGTAGGGTGTGATTCTGTCTAAGTCTCCCGTAGGAGGAATACATAGGCGTGCTGCCAAGCATTTTAAATTAAATAGCGGCAGCACCTGCCGAAGCATGCTCATGCCAAACTATCTAACATGCTACTTTGTGAAGTAATACGGCTGGATGTAATGTATTGTATGGTTTTTATAGATGTGGTAATACCTTAGTTTTTGATTCCTTTGCTCCGAAGAGCGCTATCTAGCTGCCGCTTGGCAGCACCACTACTCCTACTACCATGGGGACATCATGACACACTTCCTAACAAGAGCGCTACATTCTGGGACTCTTCCCGCGAGATACATATGCCATACCGAATTATGCTTCTGAAAAGGAAGCGTCACAAGATCGAGTGAAATGAGCCCCATTAAAATCTGATTGTCTTTTGATTTCTGGCCACATCTTCTCCAACCCTTCCGCCTCCTTTAGAAAGCGCTTTGACATATAACCAGCTTTTGTTACCTTTCTTTGTGCCCTGACCGTTTTTTGCTGACTTGATCGCTCTAATCTGGGTCTTAGTTTTTTTGAACAAGCCAAGGATAACTCCTCCAAATCTGCCATATTGTCAATGCCTTTATTTGGTATATGGAGGCTCCCAGCCGTCCATTGTATAATGCTCTTTAGAGCTTCTGCAAGTGTGGCGTTAATGGTCGTCTGAGTTGGGGGTTTGTTTTGGGCTGTGGATGTCCGAGTTCGGGAAATGGAGGTTTGCGCTGTTTGGTAGGATTGGTCTGTGAAACGAGACTTTGTCGCTGTACTTCTTCCCTTGCCGCGGAATGAGGCCGGCGGTGGATTCGGGAGGAAGGAGTGTTCTCCCATCTCTTCGGATATCAACTATCGCAATATATCATCAATACTGATTTAAATCCCTAATAAAGGCTGGACCTTCTTACCTCATCATAGAGACACTTGTACTGCTCGGCGGACACATCCCTCCCCTTCAACCATTCCGTTGCCTGCGGTGACCCTGGAACATACCGGGAAGTGATGTGCTGTCGTTTTACCTCTTCTCTTAGTACGCTAGGTCATTTGATCAGCACCTTAGCATTTACACAGTTCCAGGTTGTACTTACCTTTTCGATGTCATTTCGGCTCTAGAATATGAGGGCTGGGATACAACTGAGAGCTGTCTAATAGGTGTTGATGAATTCAAAAATAACAGGAATGGATTTTCCTCGAGCTCGTCTTGTCCGTTAGGTAAGAAAGGCTTTTGGAGGATGATAATGATCTGTAGAAAGTGGGCGTAGAGATTGGGAGCGATTTAAAGGATTATTGGACAATGTAATGTCCTCAGAATGAATTACTTTGGGTGATGATTCTTGATTGCTCGTAGTTTCCGCCGGACTTCGTAAATGACTTGAACTGCGTATCCTCGGTCATTGAACGTAGTCGATAGGGTAACGTGGAGGATGTTGTAGGGTAATAGCTGTGAACAATAAAAATTTAATGACCTGGATCGGTTCAGTTTTGAAGCCATAGTGAGCTCACCTGGGCGCCAAGCAGTGGGGCATGCAGGATCCCCCTTAGACTAGTGATCGCCCAAGCCTTACTCACCTGCAATCGCTGGTGAAGTAAAAGCCAGCGCTCTCTAAAACTCCAAACTACTCGAGGATAAAAATTCCGTCCATAGAGTCGCTTGGCAAAAGCTCTTACTAGAGATATTTTAGCTAACAACGATGGAGCTTGCTGTGGAAATTAAGCTTGTAGCGTCATCCCTGATAGTGTCATGTCGCCGTGAAACTTCCAGGGGTGCAGGCGGATCCAACGGGGCCTTAACCGCGGAGTCCCGGTAACTTCGGCCGCCGCCTGGTGCCACCATTCTAGGACAAGAACTTCTGCTTCGATCATCTTCCCACATCTCTTTAAGATACCGAATAAGACTCGAGCGTTTCAAGATATGTAAGTGAAAATTTCTGCTGCCACCGTTATAGATACTGAGCATATTTAGATATGGCTCAGACACAAGTTTTCAAACATCGTTCAACTACAGAAAAACTCGAGTACGATGAAGCCTTGAAAGCTAATAGATATTGTCTCCCACAGGCTTTTAAGAACGACTTGAGAAGATGGATGCACCAGAATGATATATTCTATATGAATAGTTTCGTCCACCCCACGACAGTCCTTGATCCGTTCTTCGCAAGCTGGGAGTTATTAGATGATGACAAGTTAGAAGAAGCCAAGGCCTTCTTCATCTTAAAAGCGTGCAAGTTAGCCAAAAATTTCACGTACCTAGTCAAGGCAGAAGGTGGTTATGAAGCCACAGCTTTGCCTAACAACACACTCTGCAATGCTCGTTACCTCACAGGGTACGAGTATATCCACCGTTCCGATTGGGATGGTCACATCAAATCCCGCTGTCCTACACCCTCTGATCTGCTTCGCGGAATCACACGCATCATCTCCACCTTCACAGACGAAGAACTTCACGAGCTGGATAACACAACCAAACTCGAGCAACGCCGTCGCATGCAAGACGATCTTGGAACAGGAGACGGATCTATACAAGGCGCGACTGACATCGAGGACGATCACCTAACGTCTATATCTCGCCGCGAGTCTACATCCTCATCCAATAGCACCGAAAATGGGGTCAATCCATCACCATCCAGTAGCACGCCCTCCTCACCAGTATGCACACTTTCAAAGACTAAAATATACAAAGCCGCTAACATATACAACAGGATCAAATGCGCTCTTTAGGGGAGTCCTGTAAGAGGAAGCGCAAATCAAGCTATGGATCTGCAACTCCCCCTGTACGTCTACTTGCGTTTTGACCCATATGGACTTCGTTGATAACAGATAAACAGGCTCTCCTAACTCCAGTCACGACTCCTACTCTAAAACGCCGAAAGCTCTTTCACAAGTCTTCATTGTAATGCTTCCTATTGAAGCGTGTACTTCATCTCGAGCTCGTCAAAGCGGCTCAATGTTCGCTCCGCAAACGCTATGTCAAATTTTGTGATGGGATGTAGGAAGGTGTTGAATATGTATGATACTATGTGTATCTGACCTGCCTTTTGTCCAAGGCCCGCAGCTCTTGTCTTAGCAAAAGTAACTATGATAATTTATTTTGCCTCCTCGTCCTTCTTCAAAATTTCCATGTGTTGAGCCATCTTCTTTACCTTAACTAAGGCACGGCGACGACGTCGCCGTGCCTCTATCTCTTCTGCTTCCGCTGTTTCTCGCCCTGTATATACCCGTCGTTGGCTGCCTCCTTTCTTGTCTGTCAAGTCCTTTTCTTTTCCACATTGTGGGAAGATCTTAGGCAAGGGCTGCTCCGGGTTGAATTTTTTGAGAAATGCATTATTGAATCTCTTTATGTTTTTATCTAATTCTTTTGCATAGAGCTCTTTCTTAGCTGCATCAGTAATCTAATTATGGATATCGTATGCGTTGATTGCAGTTTCTTCTATCATGGTGGCCCCTCGTCTTTCGAAGCGGTCGCCCAGGCGGGTGGTGGGGTGGGGGGCCCAAGGAGCTAACCCCCCCCCGCGGCTAGCTTCGCGGGCTGTTATAGGGGCCATTTCTTGCGACCGGGCCTTATCAGCCCCGACAATATCCCCCCCATTATTTTCCCTGGTATCCCCACCATCACTACTGTCCTCATCCTGCTCTATGGCTAAGTGTTGATCTTCTTCATACCAATGGATGGATCAACACTTGTATTCCACCCCACCACCAGCTCAGGGGCCCTGAATAGCCACTGGGGGTAGATGAGGGAGAGCGGGATCGGGATGTCTTGGGGTATGCGGTTGAACATCCAGCAAGCACATGGCAAACCATATTGCAATGGCAAATCACATGCTTTCCTACAACAGAACTCCACCTAGGGTTCTTCTTTGCCATTAAGATAATCCTGATACCATTTCTCCGCTTTATTCCATTCCCGCAGTATCAGACTGACTAGAGGGTCGCCATTCCGCCAGCGAAATTAGGTCGGATCTTTAGGGCTTCTACCCGAAAATCCATTTTTTTAAGCCGTAGCTGGCCCAATTATACTATTCTACCACTCAATAGAGCTGCCCCAGCGCTATCAATAACGCTGCCCCAGCGCTGTTAATAACGCTGCCCCAGCGCTGCCAATAGACCTGTTCCAGCGCTGTTAATAGAGCTACCCCAGTGCTGCCAATAGACCTGTTTCAGCGCTGCCAATAGAGCTGCCCCAGCGCTGCCAATAGGCCTGTTCCAGCGCTGCTAATAGAGCTGCCCCAGCGTTGCCAATAGACCTATTCCAGCGCTGCCAATAGACCTGTTCCAGCGCTGTTAATAGACTGCCCCAGTGCTGCTAATAGAGCTGCCCCAGTGCTGCCAATAGAGCTGCCCCAGCAGCGCTGTTGATGGCCCAAAAATTTGATGGTTGAGTCACGTGAGGAAACGTTCTTGGCGACACCTGAGAGCCAATCAAATAGAAAATCTCAGCCAATCGGATGCGTGAAGCTTAAACTTGTCCAATATTATATAGATGCGCTAGAGCCGAATAGGGCTGACATCGGGCGGAACCATGGCGGAAGGTCCTATTTCGCCACAGGACGCTGACGCACTGGACGACCGACGCGGAGAAGAATAGCCCGGCGAAGACATAGATGTACATGCGGGGAAATAGCGAGTTCGACGGTAGATGACGCCACATCGAGTAGACGGAAAGCACAGCCAGTGCTTGGTGCGTGCGAAGAAAGATTTCGTAAGAGGGCCTGCGCAAGAGCGGATGGGAGAGCAGCACGAGAAGACACAACGACGACACTGCTTACACACGGTCAGTGCCAAATAGCGTGAGCGGAGATGGGGGACATACGATCATTCCGTAGAGATGCTCCGGTACACTCAGGGAAAATGAAGTTCGCTGAACCGCGACACTCAGGGTATGCAATAGCAACAGTGCGAACGACATCAGACCTGCGGAGCGGTGCACGCGGCGATACGTGGCCAAACGAAAGCCGAGCATGTCAGCCAGGAAGCTGAGGTGAGGACCAGCGAAGAGAGGGATTATGTTGGCCAGCGACAGGTTCCCTGCTCGGAGACCAGCTTTTGACAGTGTAGAAACCCTGAAGCCAAGACAAAAGGCGTTGAGAGCGACGTAGGTCAGTTGGACGAGGACGCCACTTCGAGTCCACGGACCAAGAAGTCGATGGCGGTGGAGGAAGTACGGATAAGTGAGGTGCTTGTACGTAAAAAGAGCGATCCTTTCCCGTACCGTCCGTGAGAGGAAGTTGATGAGAATTAAGACCAGGAAGAAGCCGCCTGCGGCCGTAGCATAGATCTGGGGAACATCCATGAGGGATGTATAGAAAGGGGAGCGAAGGAAAAAAGCAGAGAGAGGGAGGGAGAGGGGGAGAGAGAGAGAGAGAAGCTGGGGGAAGATGGAAGGATATGAAGCAACCGAGCAGAAAGCAATAGGGCACGTAGCTTTTTTGGGGAAGAGGGAGGAGGTTTTTGGGGGGGGGAGGCAGAAAATGGATGTCTGGAGGGAGCCCATTTTCACTAAAATTAGAAACAGAAGCGAATATGTGACAAAATTGGAGGGTCAGGAAAAGCAATCGAAACGGTTGACCAAACAGACACAACAGCGATCCGACATTCCCAGGAACCGTCTATCACGCTGGTTTGTGGAGTCTGTAGGCCGAGACTCCAGCCCAATCCACCATCCACTCAAGCCAATCTTTCCGCCAATCGCACCGGAGCAAGCGATGCTGGAGACATCAGATTATGATTGCACGGACAGAATCCTCACTCATTGTCATCAGCTCCTTTGCCGAATTAGCAGACGTCGCCGCCGATAGAAATTCGACGGCAGCAGAGTCGGAAGGCCAGCGATCCAGATTCTCGATCCCTACAACTCCGTCCTCTTTGACACGTTTCTGCATCGATTCCATCATGATTCTGCTCAGTGCCCTTACGTCGCGGACACTAATGTTGCGGGAGGGAGCAACTTGGCGACAGCATTCTTGATCCGCTGCCATTCCATGTCAATGAAGTCCTGTATCACTGGTGATGGGGAAGTACCGATCTTGACGTCTCTTTCAGGGCTCAGAAGGACATTCGAGCAGCTTAAGGACCCATGCTCCAACCCTCGTGAGGCAAGGTAGGCGAGACCCTCGAGAATCTATCACAGTCAGCATATGCGCCGTGGCTGCATGTCCGTCTGGCTTACCTGTCCCAGTATAGCAGTTAGTTCCTGTTCGCTAGGATACGGAGGAGATGCGACGATCTGCACGAGGGAAATGGCCATCTGCTCGAGGACGACGTAGAATAAGCCCTCGAAACGGAAGGTCTCCAGGACGGTGACAATGTGGTCGTGTCGGAGACTATGTATCATCTGGAGCTCTTCTTGGGAACTTGAACCCGCCGCAAAGCTTTTCACAACAACACGTTTCCGGAGAGGCCCTTTCGGGCAGCGACAATCACGAAGTTACTGTACTTGAGCTGGAAAATCTTCCAATAGCTGTCCCGCCGTGATCCATCTTTCATTCCCCTGTATTCGATTTGTATCCCTGGTCTATTGCGGACCGTTCTCAGCGGAGAGAGCGATCTCTTTCTTTTAGGTGCATTTTTCTTCAGGATCTGGTGGTCCTGTAATCTCTGTTGCCCTTCTGTGATGTGTCCTTCAGGCTCTGGAAGCGAAGTAGAATGCTCCAGTCCCGTCAGACCTTCCAGTCTGAACTGGGTGCTGCGCTTGGGAATTTGGAAACTCATCATCCACTTCGTGGTGAATGACAAGGTTTGCTGAATGTATTTAACGGGTAAAAATTAAAATTGGAGTGGAAGATAAGACACCAAAAGAGGATGTAAGTCTTGCAGTGATTGAGTTGCTGTTTACAGCACAGATCAGACAAGATTGATGAGGAATGGGAGGGGGGTCAGATTTGGAGGGTGCCTCCGCATACAACTCATCTTCTACAGCCGCTTGATGTTGGTCTTTTCGCTCCTTTGGCAACTGCTTACAAGAAGAATATTCATAGTATTACCCAACTCAATGCCGGCTACTCAATCGACAAGATCGATTTCTTGGAGCAGTATCAAAAAGCGCGGATCGCAGCTTTTACAGTGCTCAACATTCAGAGAGCTTGGGAGAAAACAGGGTTAATACCATACAATCCAAGCGTGGTTTTCCAAGGATTCCCTGAACCTAAACCCGCGCTGGAATCCGAAAAAGTCGAGCAATACACTGTGACTATTCGTCCATCGACTCCCTCTGAAGGAACACTTGACTACTCAGGGCCCAACGGTTCTAGTAGTATGCTTATGACACCTGGCAATACCCTACAGATCCAACAGATGCTGAAACGGGCACCTGAGGGGGAGGATATTAAGGAGGCAATTATTCAAAAAGTGGGCAAAGCTGCAATCCTTGCAATGGCAGAAGTAACTATACAGGAACGTACTAATGAAGGTCTTTTGGAATTAAATGGACGCAAAGAAAAACGAGGCAACCGCCCAAAAGACAATATACCCAGTGGCAATGCCAGGGTTCTGAATCAGGAGCTTTTGGATAAGATCGACGCTGTTGATGCCTGGATTGACGAATGGGCCATGCAAAGCAGGATTAGTCCGCATATATTCGACGAATCCCTCGCCGCTGCGAAACGTCGACGAATCGCGCTGGCATCGCTACTACCTCCTGCAACCCTTTCGCCGCGGAAACCGCAGCGGTGCGCTAGGAAGACTTATGAAGCTAGGCCTGCTCCGCAACAATCTACGAGGCTGATAGTACGAGTACGAGTCAGGGTTACTACGCAAGAGCTGGAACAGGGGCGATGGAGGACAAAGGTTGGGGCAGGAAGACTACATACAGAGGATCTGGTAAAGGATCTGGCTCAGACGCAGGCAATGAGCAGGGGCCAGCGTGTCCGAAAGCCTCGTAGGGCTTCGTAGCTTAGACGCATCTACCTCGCTGGTAGAGCTGCATACTATTAGACGTCCTGTATAGCTTCAAAACCATGTAATGAAGGAAGTTTTGCAGATTTATGTGGTCAGCCCTATAGGGCTTATACGGTTGATGGGTTTATACGGTTGAGGGTTGAACTCTTCCAACGGTTCTAACAGACGCCTGGAACAGACGTTGACCCCAACCTGAAAACATGCCTGGTCGAGGAATATTCCAACGAAAAGAAGTCGAATAATGGCGAAATCTACCGCAAGATCCGTCAGTATCATTTCCAGCAGAATTTGCGATTTGAATGGCGGTGGTGGAGCCGATTGAGCCCTCATGGGAAGCGGTGCCTCAAGCAGCTTCTCGGGCATGAGGAGCTGACCGCAGCTTTAGATGCCCTCTGCGGGATCCCCGGGTTATGGGGAGGCATGAGGCTCCACACGTGGAACACGATATTGGCCATCAAATGCGATGATGTGAGTGGACACCTGAGCTGGCGCTACAACTTTGCTGAATACTCAACAGCTGATCTTGCACCACCTGCACCATATCAAAGACATTTGGGGGAAACTTCTCCAGCACGACGCGAGCGCTTTGCAATATATGGATGAAGTCACCGTGAAAGCTTTGGAGCTTCGAGCACCACAGGTGTCCACGAGAGACGCTGACGAGTTACGGGGTCCAGTGCTAGGAGGAACAATCTTTAGCGCTTTCAGCGAACAAGATCGCGTGGCACTATGGGCGAGGCTGTAGGCTGTGGACGGTTTGATTCCATCGTTGTATGCCCTCTTCGAGAATGTGAACTACCTCAAGGCGTTGGTTGATTGCATGACGAGGCTGGTCAGGCCTTCACCTGGCGACACGGTGTCCACCGCCCTTTTCAAGGCTTCTTCCGACACCAATCAAAGACCTGACCGCGCTGTCATCCAGATCACAGAATCCAGCTTTGCGTCCAGCTTGGCAAGCTCGGCAGATCGTACGGATCTAGGCGTTCGACAGTTGTATGCCTTCGCCATGCGCCACTATCTCCAAATGCCCAGGGATCTCAAAGGAAAAGAACTTCTGGCTCGGCATACTACCAACGCGGACCGAACGGTACTGCGCGAGTTTCGATGATCTCGCTGAACGCTTAGGCTTCAAGTCGCCAGAGATTATCGCTCTGAAGGAACATCCACCGGCGAGAGATGCGAGAGACCCATCAGAAAATCCCAAACCTCTACTCGTCACGGATAGTGGCGGGGTGAAAAAGAAGCGGAGGTGCGGGCTACCGAGCGTGGAGGAATATGTGGAAGACCGAAAGTCTCTCTTCATCAATCACTTACACGACGTGGATGAGGAGCAAGGCGAGGGCATTACGTCCTTTTTCGTCCGCCAATCTATCTATTTTACGTTCTCTGGGAAGCCCTCATCTTTGCCTTTGGAAGAATTGCATCCAAGAGATAATGCAATAGAGGGGCAGGGCTTGGAGAGGCAGGAGCTGGAGAGGCAGGAGCTGGAGAGGCAGGAGCTGGAGAAGCAGGAGCTGGAGAGGCAAGAGCTAGAGAAGCAAGGGCTAGAGAAGCAAGAGCTAGAGAAGCAAGAGCTAGAGAGACGAGACCAGGAAGAAAAAGCCAAACAACGAGAAGCCAGACGAACTCAGGCCAGAAAAGAGCACCATGGAAGATTACAGAAGCTCAAGTTAAAGAAGGTATATCAAGGGAGACCAGGAGAGCAAGCACAAGAGCGAGGAAGGGGAAAGATCGCAAATTCCAAGTTTAGAGGATGAAAGAAGATTGGAGGATCAGCAAAGGATCGGACTGGATGAATTACTCGACATAGATTAAGATATAGACCTGCAACCTGAAGAAGATATTCATGCCGAAAGCTCAGGACCCCGACTTGAGGAAGCATACAGTAACACAACGGTTCGCATCAACTTCAAGCTTCATGAGGCATCTGGAAACCTGCATCAGCTCACACAAATAAACGCTCCGACTCCTCCGAAATCGAGAAGGTGGCGATGAACTCGGTACGGGGGAATGGAGGCTTTTCAATGCCGAGCTTCGTATGCTGGCCCCACAACAGTGTTATGATGCTGTGATCGCCAATGGCACCTACACGATATTATTGATCCGGGAATCAGAAATCGATATCGACAACGAGCTACTGTTATCTGCAATGGATATTGGCATCGAAGCAAAGGAGCAAGGTCGTTGTTTCAAAACTCAAGAAGATCTTGAGGAGCAGTTATGAATTCGGAGCAGCTATGTACATTGCACATATGGTTCGCCTGATAGCAAGCATATCGGTGATGATAGTGAAAGTATTGAGATCTGCGATTCGCGCCAATGAAATATCCCTGTCATAAACATGGGCGTAACAAATCACCAGGTCACGTAATTGAAGACGGGTGCGCGCGCAGAGAAGCTGTTGTCACATGATTTCACAACAGTTGATAGCATTTCCAAGCGACATCGTGTACCCAAAAATGCCCCTCAAATAGTCTAGCAATAGTACAACATATTTGCAGGTAAGAGTCTTCCTGGTCACTCTTTTCTACCCAACGCCTGCTTTCATGTACCGTAAATTACTCAGCATCCCTAAGTCTCTAGTTCTAGTCCCGTGAGCGGAGCCCGAAACCACTCATCGCCTGAAGAGGTAGGCAGCCGCAATGTGAACGAGATTTCGGCTTTGACGCAAGCAGCCTTCATGTGCCTACCGATGTGTCCTATGGTGATATGATAAAGCATCTTTGAACGCCTCTCCGACTGGATTAATTCCAAAAGCTCTGCGATCAGAGAGCCTTCACCGGGGAGGCCATCATTTATCAGGTAGAGTGTTCCGAGAGCGGTGGGCAGCACGTCAACCAAGCGACGCTTGAATCCCGTCCGTGCTCCTATTCAGAATCAGGACCGATGGAGCGCGAATGGCTTTGAGGTTTTCAAAATCACGTAAAGATCCAAACGACATCACGTCATTCCTAATCGCACCCAATCCATTTACCAGAAGTGCTTGAAGGGAAACTTTACTCAATACGGGGTCTTCAATCATGTTAGGACCTAGTTCAATGCCATAATCCCATTCATCATCACGGCCCTCCTCTTCAGACCAAGGAAGTTGGTCCCATTCGTATTCAAATGTTCTGAGGGCCTTGCAAGAACGGAGCATCTAGAACAACTCATCCTCGTTCATTTCGCATCGGTCAAGCTCAAGATCTTGGACAACAGAGTTCCCAGGCGGAGGCTCCCAGTTGTAACGGGAGGTGGAGAGCTGGTAAGCGTACAACCTGTGCAGAGACGGAAGGTTCATGATCGGCAGCGCCTCGTTAAAATCCAGAGAACACAAGACCTCGATACGCACGAATGCGAGGGAGGCGAATGCGTACTGACAGGTCCGCTCCCGTTGCGTGTCAGTCGAGGATGGGGCTCTCGAGCTCAATGACAGTGCTCGTTCTGACACACCGCGCGCCAGGCCATTGGTGTATTGAAAAGGAGAAGAAATATTCATTGACGAGACCCTGAGGTTGGGTAACATGGAAAGCATCAGCGCTTCGCGAGTGGCAGAACGACCAGCCTTGAAATCTGCGACCCATGGACCTCCTTCCCAATCGGAAACACCCGTGGCGTTTACGGCTGCACGCAATCTGCCACGGCCAAAGGCACCCATCAGCTCCCCGTTCGTAGGAGTCATGTCGAACCCATTCTTAACATTGACTACAGCCTCCCGTTACAACAAGGCAAGCCGCGGCTGATTCATAAATGTCCTTGTGACAAGAGCGACAGTGACAGAGCAACTCCCATCGATACGTGCGTAGAGCGGGGCTTCGGCAGCGTCACGCAGTCGCCGTGAGCAGAGTGAAAGGTTGTAGAAGTCCCGCTTGGAATAGTGATGTTGCGAACCCGAGTTGTTCTCCTGTAGAGGCAAATAACTAAAGATCCTGGTGAGTACCTCCGTGGGAAGATCTTTGAGGCCGGCCATGTCGTGTAGTGGTGGAGATTGTGAGAGTAACAAGCTTGTTCGCAAGGTGCTCAAGAACGGCTATCCAGTTCTTTGTCCAACTGGAAATTTTCGGTGGAACAAAGACCAGAGACCCTTTGCAGGAACCCCGGCCTCTTTGAGGGCTTTTGCATGTCCTTCTGGCGGTGGATTTCCACCTGTCGATGGGTCCTTTCTCTTCCCTGTCTTGTGCCTTCTCCGTCAGAGGGGTACCCTATCATCAATTTTTGCTATGGTGGGGAGTACATGCAGGGAGAGTATACGTAAGAGGAGTGCTAGCCAGGGGAGCGCAACCTCTTTTCCGGATGCTCGCGTTTCATAAACACTACATAAGGTCATTCTTTTGCGCGCACGCAAAAGACTACTGTCATGTGACTTCACATCGCCTCCCACCCATCATTTCACCCCATCAAAGTATGGTAGAACAGGGGTCCTGGAGAAAGAGGTCGAATCACCTCCTAGCTGTGAGGCATGTAGAACCAGGGAGGCAGCCAAGTTTGAATGCTCGCTGCATCACCGTCACCAAGATCAAGCTTGGACCCCGCAAGCAATGACCAATCATGCGAAGCTGGCCAAAGTTAAGTGAGTCCACGACCCGATTAATCATCAGATGCTGAGCTTGAGCACCCCAGTTGGTTGGACGATTGGACGACTAAGGTAGGCACAACAAACACACGTTGATCGCAGCCATCATTCCGACCTACTCTACAAGTAATAGGCCTCAGGTGCCTCGGATTTCTGCCCAGCTATCAATCACTTGCAGGTCAACTTCGAATCTTTTGTTAAAATGGCAGCGATGATCTTTGACCCTGGTACATTGCGAGGAGTGTACAGGGATACTATCACTACATTGCCCCACACTGCCCTATACCGGAAGACCGTCGATGAGGGCATGGCTACGGAACCATGTTACCTTTGTATGGAGAGCTAGGAGATTGGGCAGGACGCCGTGAGACTGCGGTGCGATTGTCCACATTGGACGCATGAAGCCTGCCTGGCAAAAGCAGCATTCGAGACTGGTGGCTACCCGACCTGCCGAACGTCCATGTTGGCTATAGACAACGAAATTGTCCTTGAATGTGCTGCGACCGATGGGGATCTGAACAAAGTCACAAGCCTACTTCAACAAGGCATCCAGCCCTCCCCCCACGGCTTTGCTGACTGGACCCCGCTGCTGGCAGCAGCGAAGGCAGGCTATCAAGAGATAGTACGCTCGCTTTTGGCACATGGAGCTTCTGTGTCGGAGCAGGATCGATATCAACGGACAGCGTTATATTGGGCATCGAAAGGGGGCCATCCCAAAACCATAGCGGAGCTTCTTTGATGCGGGGCGGTCCTGTCCAGCATACCTGAATGGGGCCAACCGTTGCTTCATTTGGCGGTGGAGAGCAGGTCGACGGAGACGGTAGTGTTACTTTTGGACAATGGATCTGAGTTATCTGCTCGGGATCGCGAAGGGAAATCCGCATTATACATAGCGGTTGAATGGCGTGATAAACAGATAGCCTGCTTACTGGTTGGCAGAGGAGCAGGAGTGAACTTGATGGACGAGCAGGGGTGCACGCCGCAACACCATGCTGCCCGACGACACTACGGGAGGTTGACAAAGCTCTTACTAGACGGGGGCGCAGATGTAACAATCAGGGATATGACGGGACGCACTGCGACGGATTGGGCAAAGGCGAAGTACTGTCAATACGCTTTGGAAGCTCTTAATGGCGAGGAATTCACAGCTTTCATTCTCTTTTGAGGCAATTTCATTGAGCCATAGTATGCCGGTATCTCATAACCAAGGGGAGAATGTCCAATACTTCTCAACGGCCATCATGTTCCTCTTTCTCTTAGTATAATACTATAGCTATTATCTCACATCCAATCTTACCTTTTCGAGTACCGCATTCATCTGGGCATAGAGCTTCATATCTTTACTTAGCCTCCAGTTTCCCTTTGGAAAGATGACATTTCGTAGCGCTTGCGCACAAGAAATCAGCGGCTTCAGTATTCCGAGAACTTATCACTTATTTCTTTGGTAAACTCGTCTTCCTCAGACACCAGCCCCATCTTTAACTTCGCAAGCTCCTTGATTGATTTGGTATTCCAGTCCTCAAACTCCTTGACTTTTCTTCTCTCCTAACTCGGCCTTTTCTAGTAAATGCAGATCCAGAAGGGAACCTAGAAAAGAGACTCCAAATCGTGCATAGTGTTGTGATGCTCGCCTTTTAGTGGACTAATCGCCATAAAGACCTTGGTGTTAGTCTTGCTAGGTGCGCCTGACGCTCGATCACTGCCGGTCCTGATGCCAAGGTCGGCATCGATGAGGAAACCGTCATCCTCATTCTCTCTGAGCATGATGTTACCAATCGATATGTCACGATGGAAGATTCCAGTGTTGAGCAAGGACTCGTGCCCTAAAATCAAGTCAGCAATGCTCTTGATTTTCATGATAAGATCCTCACCTTTGATAGCTCCAATCAATCCGATGATGAGAGCCACTTGAGACGATGCCTCGTAAATGGGCTTGCCGAAATCTCGGGTGATGATAAGTCGATGGACTTGATTGTGAACCGGCGACACGGAATTCCATGATTCAAAGCTCGAGCAAGATCTCTTAGAACTGGCGGGTGGCGCTATCTGGGCTGTACTTGAGGATCGTTTCCGTGAAAGACGGCGGCTTTGGCTTTAGCTTTGACTTCGACTTCGACTTCGGCCTGCCACACTCTTTCCTAGAGGCTCTGAGGCTGATCCGTCAGGCTCGTTGAAGGACCTCTGCTTAAACCTCGTTCGACTGCATGTTTTCATCAAGCCTCCTGGCACATTCTCAATGGTATCGTCGTTCTTTCCGTCAACCTGGACCGTCTCGTGATGACCGTCTTCTTTCATCCACTTCATCTTCTTTATTCCCATCATGCCCCATTCAACATCAATCTTTCGCTTAATGGGCGATCCATCTAGGTATATGTTTGGTCCTTTTTAGATCTGCCGGGAAGCAGCAGGATCAAGGCTATCCGTCCAAGCCACAAGACGCTCCACGATATGTTGCAGCCAATCCAGGACGAGATCTTCCTTGGCACTCGGAGGCCGCTCAGTCCAACTGCTGCCTTTGGTATAGAGCCGGGTGTCTTCCTTCTGACATCGATCAAACAACATCTCTGCTAGACTCCTCGAGATATTGCCGAAAACGGCGGGGATTAAGTCAGGGACATCGATTCGAAGGGTTGGGAGGACTTCTTCCCTCAGCGCATCATCAACCTACCTCCTGTGCTCGGATACGTCTGCGAAGGTGCCCGTGTTGAAAGACCAAGGCGTCTGCTGGAACGACGATGTAAATGATGGCCGAGTTTTGGGGGGGGTTCTCAAAAGGTTGCGGCGTTGGTCTGGTGCATGCGTTGACCTCGCATAGCTTGGCCCATATCTTCTCATCATCCTCCCGGATAATCACAGCATGCAGCAGCCCGGCTATTAAGTTGATATTGGTTTGGCTTGAGGAGAAACCAGGGTGAAGTAGAGCTTTGTCACCGCTAAACGGTCCAAATCCAAACCTGGAGGGAAGAGCCGATGCTGCTGGCAGCAACTGCAGATTGCCTATAAATCTAAGAGCCAGATCTCTTCCAGTTGCTGTGGATTAGCCAGATCAAAAGAATTGTGTGTTGCACCTACCTGGATCCGTAAGAAGTTTCTCATGAGCCGCTGGCGAATCCACAACCTTCGCGATTGAATACGTGGAATTGATTGTGGCGAGAAGAACGTTGAATTCATCCTTGATGGGATTAGTCGCAATAATTTCCAGCTCACTCTCAAATAACTGAGCCATAAGATGTTGGGGTGTTAGGGTGTTGTATAACGACGCGAGGTTCAAGACTGACATATCTATAAGCGCGGGCGTTTTCCGGTGTTTCTACCTACTGCGCGCACATAGCCCTATAAAACAGAATGGGTCACCGGGTCTAAGCAAGGGCCATAGTGGCGTGATAGCTGTAGTATGAATAGAATACTGACTATGAATCGCGGCCGTCTACTCTTTGTCCGAACCTCGCCCCCTCTCATTTGTGCATACAGATGGAAAGCATTGGAGAATATACATATCTACACCACAACCGTGTCTGAGGTCCAAGCCTTCCTACAGAGCAATTCCAGCACTCCCATGCAGCTATCTACGCTACATTCAACTCCTGCCTCCACGCACAGGTGAGTACCAGTAGTACAGTATTCGCCACAATCAGAGAAACTCCCATCAGATCCAGCTATCACCGCGAGCGTACTATCATCGATCACACCAATAGCTTCCAATTACTGAAACAACCTAGAGGGCCGCAGAATCAGTTTACGTTCTGATAAACCTGAGAGTTTGACTAACTAACATGACGTGAAGTGAGATCGTTGCTATCTCTCAAACCTTTGGGAGAGTAATGACTTGCAGGCGTGTCCACCATCCCGCTACATCTGCCCAGTGACATTTGTAGATGCGGACCCCATTTGCCTTCAGGCACCATGCCAGCGTAACTTTCTGCACACCTCTCAGTTGTCTTAATGCCCTCTTTCCTTCTAGAAATTCGAGGTTATTGATGTGTTGTCTAGGTATATTCATGGACGTGTTCGGATGAATGACCAATGTCAAATGTTGGATGTTGAGCGAATTGGCCATGGCCCATGTCTTGGCCGGGGCTTTCCCCCAAAGTCCGACCTCAATCGAAATGGGGTGTTTTCTGGCTTCCGTCGGTATGAGGTTAATCCAATGTCTGAGCTCGTCCAGGTTCATGAAGACAAAGGACGCTTTCCAATAGTGTAAGTCAATTGTAGTCTCGCGGATTGCTTTTGAGGCTCCAAGATATGATTTCAACTTTTGGCGTCTCCTCAACTCCTTACACTCCGCGAGGCGTAGCCTGGCGTCCGTCCACTTGTTGTGGACAGGTAGCACTGGCTTTGCTCCGCCAACATCTGAAAGAATTGTACGGAGTATTTCGGCAGGCATGTTGGTCAAAAGAGCCATAGCGATCGTGATATAGACTTAAGGATGTGGAGTTTTAGTGAAGTGAGGTAAGTCGGTTTCAATATGTAGATCGAGGATTTATCAGGATGCGAAAAAGCTTGAATCGAATTGCTCGCACCGGGTCAGGGTGGGCAAATGGTTAGTTGTCGGTGTTGATTGCAATGGTATGTAAAAGACAATCAGATGGGAGGTGATATTTGAGTGAGTTATCGCCTTTGGTTTGAATGAGCACAGGTTTGGTGCGAAAAGGCTTGCATCGAATAGCTCATACCGGTCCAGGTGGGGGAATAGTCAGGTCGTCAGTATTAATGGAAATAAGACGAAAAAGACCAATCAGGTGAAAAGGGAAATGTCCGGCTTGTAAGGTTTAGTAAACGTTGAAAGTGAAGCATCACTGCAGGTTCAATGAGCAGGGGTCTGACGCAGAAAATCTGTCGTAGGTGTTGACCTGTTTGATAGAGTGATTCTGAATGATGACATTGCTTGAAGAATCTAGAAGCTATGGGGTTAAAGAATCTGAGATATCTTACAAGCGTTCGGGGTGTACTCCTTGAACTTGGATTGATCCCACAGAATATATACGTCTGACGCAAAATCCATACACACCACTTCTTCATAATCGTCTATGCCAGTGTTGATGATTTTATTGGCTTCGAGAGATCTGACTCCTCAAATCCAACCTTGCTCAGCCATGTTGGTTGATGAAGCCTTTGC
This sequence comes from Cladonia uncialis, assembly GCA_002927785.1. Classification (NCBI taxonomy): domain Eukaryota; kingdom Fungi; phylum Ascomycota; class Lecanoromycetes; order Lecanorales; family Cladoniaceae; genus Cladonia; species Cladonia uncialis. The sequence goes on along the minus strand of NAPT01000142.1, from coordinate 11,015 downwards.
CCTAAAGATATTTTCAGCCATAGGGTGTTTGTAGTAGGAGGCCTTTAATCTGTTGGTCGACCGTCCTTTACAAGATACCAGCAATTTATTTTTGTGGCCGGTGCATCGCAGTGGGGATGCTTCTTTTCAGATTGATTGGGTTTCTTGTTCTTCTTGTTATCCTTATATTGTTGCCCGATTTGTGCAGCTAAAACCTTTGCTAATCCTTCGGAGAATTTGACATAGTTATTATGCTCAGAAAGAGCACTGCCGATTTTATAAATTTCCAACTCCTTCGCTGCATGTTTGGCAGCCTGTGTGAGTTGAAGGGTGTAGGGCTCCAATCCTTCTTCGAGACCTAGACGAAAGAATGAGGATAGTATTCAAGTTGGTAGACCGCACCCGATGTTACTCAGGACGGAGTTCTGTTTCTTTATGGCTTCAGAATATCTCTAAATACCTTTAAACGAGGACTAGTCCATTCAAGCAGCGATCTTTGACAGTGCTAGATCTCTCGTTGCGAGGTCAGACATGCCGTAGATCTTCTTCATGTTCCACTGCTCATAGCATATTGCTAGAGATTTGATATGTTGTCTTAGTCCATCATCAGTATTAAATACAAGGCGAGCCATAGCCTTCTTATTCTTCGTCTCCAGGGTCAAATCCTTCTCTTCCTATTTATCGCCTTCCTCCTTCCACACTTCCATTGCCCTGGCGAACTCCTTTCGGGTTGTATCGTTGACAGTGGTAGGTTTGGGCGGTTCAAGGAGTTTTGTTGGTCTCGTTTTCCTTCCAACCACCACATCCCACATCCCGTTCATCACCCAGACGGCTTTCATCTCGAGCTCGGAACAAACCCAGTTACCGTTCCCTTCAGCTTCTCAACCTCGATGCTTTGTATGCCCTCCATGGCACAGGAGTGCGTTGGGTGAAGCTGTATTATGGAGATGGGGGAGAAATGTGCTGGAAAATTTGGAATTCGCACCGGAAATTTGCATTGGGCCACTGAATGTTCGATGAAACAACTGAAGGGCATACGGCCAGACTGAACACGGGCTCATAACTCTTTAGAGTAGTCATACACGCAGTATGGAGTGATTCGAGGTTTTATGTAGTTGCTTAATTAGTAGTAGGAGGCTCCTTTCGCTGTTATTTACCTCAGGTGTGCGAGGTTGGGCATAGTCTAAGAGAGATCACCCCCTTACTGTATAAAAACCCCCCCCTAAGAACCTGTAATTCTGGTCATGGTCCCCAGAGCGTCCCGACTTTAGGGTGTCTTCAGGGCCCGCTTTGCCTGCTTTAGGTCCAGCCCTGTAGGGCCATACAGTAAGGGGGTGAACTCTTCTACCCATTTTTTCTGCTTGCTCTATGGCCGCTTGAGCTCGATGTTGAAACACGTACATATAGGCAAACGACATCGCAAGCATCCAGCCGATAGATGATGAACGATGGAGGATGAGGTAAAAGGGATCTGTCTTGGCATTCCTAGAAGGGTTCACCCCCTTACTGTACACACCCTCTAACTGTACAGCCCTGAAGGACTGCCTAAGGTAGTCAGCTCCAGGGCTTGATCCGGTTGCTTAGGCGACCAGTTTTAAGGCGTTTTTCCGGGCTTTTTTCGCCGGCTCTAGGTCCAGCCCTACAGGGCTGTACAGTTAGGGGGTGTGTACAGTAAAGGGGGTGAACCCTCCTAACCTGATGTAGTAAGAAGCTGTGGCGCGCTAAGCAAACATCTACTAACTGAAAGTCTCGTATAAACAGCTGATGATTCTTAGTTACAGAGCAGATTCGCTTATTCCCATGACACTGTACGCACTCATCTTCGTCTTCGTCAAGTTACTTCGTCTCACCTGCGGCGCACAATCGCCCCACCAAATTATCATTGTGAAAGTGGCTGCAAAGTGGCTGCAAAGTAGTTTCTCTTTGATACAGTGGTTGCTTTTTACCGCATCTCAGCCTCTTACCCTACCATCCATTGCACTTTAGGCTGTCAGCCAACGCCTAGAATATGCATGTAACTTTGTCTGTTAAGCACTTGTTGCAGGGGCGTTTTCCGTCACATAGGAAGGTCCTCTTGAAACATTGTGAGCATTTTTCTTCGAGGCTTACTCCAGATCACGATCTACATGGCTTGCATTCAATCTCTCTCGTGACGCATCATCGCCCGCATCCATCTCTTCATCATCATAAACCTATGTTCGCTTATAGAAGCTTGCTCTTGCGGCCGTTTGAATTCTTCTTTCCTGTGGGGGTCGCGGTGCCTTCGGGAATACCTGAGGCAGTACCTTCTTTACGGACCATAAAGAAATGGTGCGAAATGTAATTTACAGGTACACCAGGGCCAAAATCAGAAGCAGATTTCTTGTAATGAAGTGTGCCAGTATGAATGATAGCCACAGCTTGGAGTAGTCTGTGGTTGTTTTCAGCTGTCCATTTTATTGCAGGCAGACCTTTACCCATTTTGATCTAGCCGAGCTGTTTGGCTCTGTGTATTGTTGCGATGATAAGGAGTGCTGACGGAAGATGCAAGGTCGTGGTTGAGGTTTGATATGAAGGTCGTAGATGAACATGTAAGCTGAGAATACGGGTATTTCGAAGATTGCAAGGCTGCCATAGCTGTCCGCCAAGCGTAAGACGTGAACCATGGTGTCCACTAATTCAGGAAACTTGTTAGTGACGAAATGGGGTGTCTTATGGTACAAAGTCTCTAGATACTGGCGATGCGTCCGAATTGAGGCAAGGCGAGAGTTGGTTCTGCTATCGTCTGAAGGCAAGTCCTGGAATAGGATCGAATTCGCAGAACGTCTACGAGAGATACAGATGAGGAGCAGACAGCGGCATTCACAAGCTTATCTTGTGTGCAGAGAACGTCGACTTCTGACACAAATACGTATTCAGTATAATCACTCACATCTATTCCTCGAGTTCTTCTGTATGCTCCTTAAAGACTGTGGGCAAGATGAATCCTAGAAGTGAGGCGAGCTTGCTCAAGTTATTCTGCAACGGTGTCCCTGTCAGGAGTAGTCGAAAGTCGGCTTGTATTCTCATCAGGGCGTCATATCCTGCCGACTTGCTATTCTTGAGTATGTGGCCTTCATCGTAAACAAAGGGAGCTCTGAGTGCCGTGTTGGCCTCTTGCCCTCGCTTAGTGCGTTCTTTGTTGATGTCTGACTGGTTCCAAATTTGTTCACCATTGGTCTAAGGGCGAGATTTAATGCAAAGCAAGAGAACAAGTCCCTGGAGCCGGCATTCGTTGTTATTGGATCATTGTTCTCAGGATCGCTCGGCCTAGAGTAATTTGTGGTCTCACCATGGCGGCACCACCTACTTGATTGCTGACGGTCAGTATCTTACGTTAGCATCGGGCGAAGAGCTGACTTGCTTAATAAACTGGTTGTTGTGGACGCCGTTGGTGGAAAGGTGAGTTGGCGCGAATTGGCAGCGGCTTCTCATTGAAACCCTGTTCAAATCCAGTCCACACGAGCCATTTCGCACCGTCTAGCCGTCCCCAAGCAAGCGCTGCGATAATGTGCCTTTCGTGATTCAAAATCGATTGTCCAGTACACATGAAACATGAAATTCGTCCTATTGTCTCGGAATTACGTCTATCACAGTGCGATACATCGGTCGTGTGCTATGGACGTCTTGGTATAGGCAGCGCCGGATGGCCAATCTACTTCTTCGCGTTGACGGACCTAAACCAAAGACCCTGGAAGAAGTGTTCTAATACTGCAAAGCGATAATGCACCCATTGACCCTGATAGGTCACGAATGGAATTATCCTACTCAAGGGAAGACTCTTCAACCCGAAATCACTGCTGGAGGTATCATGCTCCATGGAAGCTCTTTTGTGTACCTCCGTTGGAATTAGAACTCCGCTTGTGTGGATGTCCTGCTTGGGCCGGTTAGGGCTAGGGCTACTAACCGGATGCGGTAAGGTGTTCTCCGGGTTGCCCCCTATGAAAATTTAGAATAGCAGTCCTCTAGCAATAATCAATCAACTACTTTATCCTCCAATCGACCATTGACCATGTCAATGGCTATTCTAAAGTTCCCCAATGTCAGTATATTCCAGCCCTTCTACAGTTCGCTCGGCCCTTTTCTTAAGTCCTCCCGATCATTGAGTCTTGCCGGATGTTTTTTAATCGTTCATCGTTTTATTACCCACCACGGTGCCTAGTCATACATCAGCGATTCTAGGCTAACATCTAGTGATAGTCAGCCATCGCTTCTGCCCCTACTTCCCCGAAAAGACGGCTTCGGGCTTGCGTCGTCCCGGCTATCTACAACATAATAGCTTTGCCCAGACGAGTCCAGCCAACCATTGGAGAGGCAATCCAGCTCGCCCTTGGTCATCAAGCCTACTACAGTCCTAGAACTCTCCTAAGCTTATCTGGTGAGCTACGGTAGTAATACCATTGTCATGGAGCCCGATGCGACTATACGCAATGGATCCGTGGACCACGAGTCCAGTTCACACCAAGCACATCAGACACAGGGTGAGTCCCACGGATCTATCAGTCGCAATGCCCTAACAATGACCCACTGCCATCTAGACAATCCATCTGTCGCCATCCTCTCTACGTCAAATGATGCCTCGTCACCAAAAGGCTCCCCGTCCAGGACAGAGCACGGTGCGGAGGCGGGGGGTGGCAGCGCGGCAGACGTCGGTCAGAAAGTCCCCTTACTCAGTCATCTCGGCGTAGACCTGTTAGCCCGTCCATTACCCCAGCTCGTGGTCGGGCGTGACGGCAGCACCGGGCTAGGCTCGCTTGTAGAATGCACCATCTGCTTGAGCGAGTTGCTTGAGCTTGAAAGGGCGATCCAAAAGCGAATTGATGAAGGAGGGCAAGACAACATGTTTCCGAAACGCTGGCACAGTTTGGCCTTGGCATTCCGCACCGCATTGGCCAAATCGCGTCCTCTGTTAACATGGGACGCTCCCTTACAGCGCTCCCGTAACCCTCCATCCAGCGAGATGCCTGAGATGCCAATTCCTGGCATTCACCCCCGAAGAGGGTCCATCCCTGTGATTCACGCGGACTCAGAGTCTGAAGGCGACCCTCAACCTGGCTCCGTAATCAAGTCGGGGAAGAAGCGATCACACCCCTCGACCCAGTCTACCCCAGCTAAATCCTCACGCATCGTGCCCCTGCACACTCGCGATTATCATACAACGTCTAGATGCTTTAGTCTTTCGGAAGTACGTGACATCATCCGCGATGCATATATAGGACTTCCCAACCAGACTGAACCCAAGGCGATCGAGAGAATGATTCGGCTGAGCCAAGAACACTGGCACAAGTCTGCCCAATAGTTCCTCAGTCACTGCCGGGACCTCTGTGAGGCTATGGTCTTGGAGCAAGTTCTCAAGGTCCTTGAACACCATCAACAAACCAAGGCCTATGAGCAACTCCTGGGAGTATGTGAAACGTTCTTTGAGGAGGTCTTGGTGTACCAACGCCAGGTTGCTAAGGACATCTTACACTGGGAGCTCTCCAAGCCTTCCAGTTTTAATTCGGAAGCAATGAGAACCGCTTGTGATCAAGCTTTAGCATTTCTTCAAAATCGCCGCGGTGAGGCTCGCGCTCAGGCTTACCTCGATGAGCAGGAAGCACAGAGTGGCAATACAACCACTGGCCGGGCTCGTATTAACAAGTTGTCCAAGTTGATTGATGATCGAACATTGCCTCCCGAGAAGTATACCCAGGAAATAATGGCGATGAGCGTGAGTTTGCATAGAGATAATTGAGACTACGAAGCTAATACCACTGAAGGTCGTCAAAGGTTACTACGAATGCTCTTACAATCGATTCGCGGAGACCTTATGCGCCAGCACCCGCTACAACCTGTTTTCCCAGTGTGCGGTTGGGATTGCTTGGAGGGTGAGGAGCGCATTTGGTCTGCCAGAGGCTGCGGGTCACACCGCTCCTGATCTCCCACGGCTCCGCCCCGACCATTGTCGATAGCGGCTGGGGCGCCGTGTATCACCACTGGCCGCCAATCTCGAGTTCTCATGGCTCTGACCCATCCGATGGATTAGCCTGAAGCCTGGCTTCATCTCACTTTCGCAACAGGAACGCGACTCCTCAACGGTTGTCTGCCACGCCGTCACCTATGGGGGAGGCATTGGATGCAATCGATGTGGGCAGACTGGGTAGATCTGCGAGTAGAGAGATCAAAAAGCGCTGCCATATTCCTGCTTCATCTTCCACTGCCGTGAGGTAGCTGTTTCATAGGGTCCTAACTACATAGCACCGTATTTACATGCGGTCTTTTTGCGTCGCAATGACGAGCCAGTCTCTTTACCCAGTTCGATTCCCAACAGATTGCGTGCGTTCATTTCACATGCCTCATTTCGTCAGACCTACATGCTCACCTCCATCCTTGATTTCTATTGTCATTCTACTTCAGATCATTACTGTGCACCGCACGCAAGTCTCATACGCATTACTTTGTGATCCGTGCCTTTTACAACTCCTTAAGCACCGTTAGTTTCGCCCTCTCTACACTCCTAGCAATCGAAATGTCGTCTGGGTTCACCGCCTCTCACTGACATCCTTGATTTTCATCTTCCTACCATTTCAGACCATCGCCACTCACCGCTTGCAGCGCTCCCACTCACACCTAGTCTCCCTCGCGTAGTAACGCCATATCTCCACCTCATAGCGCTTCTGCCCGCCCAGCTCTCAGCCGCGCGCTCCTGGAGGACGAATATGACAAGAACCGCACCAGCCTTCCCCACCCTCGCAAGGGCAGCAGCCATCAAGGAGCGCAATAGCCCAAGAGCAAGAACGAGTCCGTCCATGCGACACCTTTGGAAGTCAGAATCCATCGTCCATAACGCCATCCCTTCGCAGTACCGCCGTCGTATTTGCTCACCGTTTCAGCAGGCTTCCCACATCCGCTCACTGACACCCCAGACCCGCCTCTACCCAATCTTGACTTATCGCTCGCAGGCAGGTCAAGACCACGGCTTCTACTGCGCCTTTGTCGGAACTCTGTCAGATTGTCGCGAAGCTCACATCTCGCGGGCCTTGATGTTTTCAGCTCAGCAAACCTATTGCGACAAAACCTCACCTATCAGTCTTCACCGCCCCAGACTTTCTCGCCCAAAACCTGCAAAGGCAGCAGCTGCACAGTAGGCTCACCAAGGTCGGCCTATAGCCGAGTTGCTCATTCACCTCGTTACCGCTCGGCCTGGTCCCCAACAGCGACGGCGGGTTGTGACGAATCCACAGCTTATCATACCTTACCGGTGAAGCGAATGTTCTGTGCATATTGACACGACATTTGATGATCTAACCGTCTTCCCTAACCCCCAATGCTGCAATGCATCGTCGTCGGAGTCTGCAAGTACCACGGTAAGGCTGATATGAGAGAGCGCCGGTCTATTACTATGGGACCTCCTGCTACGAATTCTACAAACTTGCGAGTAAGATAGTCAGCTTGGGCTATTCTATATACGACTCTGTACCTCTTGGCAGACTTTCTTCGCGTCATCAAGCTTATCAACTCAGCTCTAGACCGCGGAAATCCAGACTTTGCTGAATGCTTTGGCCTCACGGTCAGTAGCCGTCCACGTGACAATCGCCTCGGGTTTCACACTCTCTACATCCCGAACCCATCCTTTCAGACAAAGGGTCACGACTCCTATCGCCATTCCTTCACTCTAGATCACCATCGGTATTGCTTACCATGAGCTTTCGATTCACGATCTTTTAAAGGAGCTGAGACGACTGGGTCACAGTGAGATGCGGCAGTCACTTTGATTGCTACCGGTTCTGGCTAAGCGGGAAGTATCAGGGGTGATGAATACAAGCATGCAGGTGTTCCCTCAGACTGACACCGTGTGATGCTGATCATGCCCAATTGGTATGCAGGCCATCACTCTTGTTAGATAGAATGACACCGTGTGATGCTGATCCTCCGCAGGTTGTACTATCAGCCTATATGAGGACCGCGCGCATGCCGTTGAAGGTCATTTAGGACGATTCTACCCTCCCGAGTCTCCATTCTACTCGCAGACATCCTGACTGAGCCAGAGAGACATCCCACCGATTGCTCGATCTCGCCCCCGCCTCCCTGTGCTGAATTCTGGCTGCGGATATGCCTAATGACCATGTGGGTGATATCATCATCATGTGAAAGGATTCACATGCGGTAAGTTAACAACACTCAAGGTGCAGAACTGGTTCGCTTTTCTTGAATGACTTGTTCGCTTCCACCGCATGTAATGAATATGGACTATTCTTTTTACTCTCGGGCCCGCCGTCTACTCTAGGAGACTATTTATTACGGCCAGATTCCCATCTTTTCTTTCTCTTCTCCTACATCAGGCCTCTTCCTCCTGCCCCATCTTTTTCGATCTCAATCGAGTGCTTCTGTCGCAGATAATGGTTCGCTTCCTTCATTACCTCTATCAACAACACACTGCCTGATCTGTAACACCTTGCCACTATATATATCAGCAACCATCCAGAGACTCGGATCTTCACACAATGCATACTCGTCATCCTCATTAGCAGGTTTAACACTTTGCTAGAACTGCGACAGCCTCCGCAGGCTTGAACATAAGGGGTTTATTTTGCATAAACACAAAGACACGTTTCCTGCTGTAGCATTAGCGGTTGAATGATCATCACTCTTCGCGAATTTCTATATACTACTTGAACGTAGTTGTTCTAGCCTTAACTTTTACATAATGAAGTTCGCACGATCCCCTATGTCACCAGCCTTGCATCTCTTCATCGTGACGGAGCTGACTTTTCTGACCCGGGGGCTCTCAATACTTCCTAATCATTCCGCATGATCCCTCCCATGAAAGCAATCGGCTCGAGAAAGATCACTCATCTGAGCAACCAACAGCGAATGGCGTGGTCTACCGCACCTCACCCTCTCACCGTCAGGGCCGGCAGAAAATACCAAAGCTCACCGCAAAGACACTGAACGCAATAATGCTCAGCAGAATTGGGAAGTTCACCAACTCTAACAGCGTAACCTTGAGCTTGCTGTAGAAATTGATAGAGACTCTCCTTACGTGAGCGCTACGAATGGCACGTCGGACCCCCCTATTTCGAAGGAGGAATAATTGACAGAGACGCGGGCGATTTATGGGTAACGAGATGGAGATACAATTCTTTCAGGGCCAAAAGGAAAGCATATGGAGCCTCCCCTTCAACTCATATCCGACCTTACAGAGCTTCACAACTTCAAACTTTGGAGAGGGATTCATAAGTCCAATCAAACGCTAATTCAAGTGACCCAACGGTCAACAGAGACCAGCTGCAACTTCAAAAACGTGGCCACCTCTCTGAACCAGCATTAGACTCACAACACCAATACATGCGTCCATCACACCGATTCTCTCATCATGCCAGTCAATTGGAAAGCGGAGGATGCTTACAGTGGCTGAGTTGGCCAAACGTATTGTGAATAAACCCATTTCCAGCTTCGGCTGGCTCCTTTATCATGATACAAGAGACTGGTCTGCTAGGCTTCGCTTGCGGTTCCAGCCATGGGCTCGAGTCTTCATACGGCGGGCTTCATTGAGGCGTTGCCTATAACCGCCTTGAACGAGGAAAATTCGATCCAAGTGCTCGAACACTGGATGACAAGCATCCTGAACATCAGCCTCCAGCATCGACATGCGTTAAAAATGAATACCGTGGACCGTCAGCATCCGTCCTGGAATCTCAAAAGCTGAGCGAAAGCTCACTATTAACGAGGAGTCAAGAAGTGGCGTTGGCCGCCCCAATACGCGATTTGCACCCTGGTGCAGGTAGAAAGAGTCACCCAGCAAGCATGATACATCCAGTAGTGATTCGTCGGTCGTTTGGTTCAAATAGTCATCCTCCCACAACGTCATCAAAGAACGAGATTTCCTCCGCTCAAATCTCCTCACTCTCGCTATGACGCGCTACCAATACGTCGCTGGCATTTTCAAAGAAAAGTGTGTTGTTGAGATGAAGCTAATAGCTGACGACTAGCCATAGGCCCTATTGATTATGAGCGTCATTGGATGGCAAAGGTCGGTGAGCTGGCTGAATCTTCCGTCAACTTCATGGATGCGAGACAGAAGTGTTAAACAGTGACGGGCCATCCGGAGGATGACGATGACCACGTGTGGAGCACCTCTGATCAAAGGCAAATTGGAGACGCAAAGTCTCTCTCTCTATATATATATATACTGACAGTACGTTCGACGGCAACAGAGCTCAATTGACATCGACAATGCCTCCGCCGCAGCCATCTGCTCCGCCAACATCATCATACGAGTTCTCTCCGCAGCCGATTGGTCTTTCTAGATGTCTTAAATCCGTTTCAGTAAAGCTGTTCATGAGTGCGATTATCATGATTCCTCCAATAAAAACCCACACTTAGTTGGTATTAGCAAGGCTCGAAGTGCTATAGGCCTAAACGACCAAGCCAAGTGGAATGAAGAATGGCGCCCGATAATGACAAACTTCATTAGAACGTCAGGCCTGCTCGACATTAACCTCTCTGTCGATAAAGTGAGAACTCTACAAGAGTTCCAAGCGAAAGTGAGGGAGCTCATTACGTCAGTTCGCGATGACAGTGGGAGCGATGTTCCAGATCCGTTCTTAGAGAAGGCTCTATACATTATTATGAAAGACTTAAGGAACCAAGTCATAGCTCTTGATAAAGTTAAACAAGAACCATTGGAGCGATCTCCACGACCTCGTTCTCACCCCGCATTCACACCAGCACCCGCTCCGACTCCAGGATCATTCTCTAGCCATCAGACCATAGCAGCAGTACTCTCAGGCCGGACCTCTATCGCGTTACGACGCGTTAATAAGAATGGTTTTATTGGATCTCGAAGGGCGTTCTGGCATAATCTCGCGGTATTTCCACCGTCTTTCCCTCCACCGGAACAGTTACCAGAAATATCGGACTGGAAGATCAGCGTTGTACACCAACTCCTCGCGCATTATGAACTGTGGCATGAGAAGGAACGAATCTATTGGCTTGACCCAGATGGCAGTCCCTTCGAGCTCTCTTCTGACGCCGAT
>NAPT01000141.1:0-53734 GCA_002927785.1 Cladonia uncialis | reverse complement strand
TATTCTCTATTAATAATATAAATAGTTAATAGATAATTAATATTAACTATTTTATTTTATATTAATTTTATTAAGAAGTTAAATATCTCTATTATAATTTTTTACTAAATATAAGACTAGATTATCTTATTTATTAAAATTAACTATAAAATATCTTATTTTTATAGCTATTTTATTTACTTTTATATTCTTTAAATATTTAATCTAATTATTAAGAAGTATATTAATAATATTATCTATATCTTTTCCTTCTTTTTAATCAGAATCTATTAAATTCTTATATAATATTTATATTTAACTTATATTAACTCTCTTTAAAGTTTATAATATTTAATCTTTATTTATTTTAAATAATAATCAAGATATATAAAAAAATATATTATTATTAAATTAAGCTAGCTTAGATTATAAATTTAAAGATAATAATTAAATTATTTCTTCTATAAAATATAATTTAATAGCTATCTTTACTAGCTATAATATCTTTTAAAATTTTTTTAATATTAATAATCTATTTTATTAAATTTTAATTTATTTTAATAAAAAAAAATTTATATTATAAAAAAAATAATTTAGATTATATTAAAGATTAGTAATTAAATAAGAATTAGATTTAAATTACTATATAACTAAATCTAAACTATAATTATTATATATAAATATATAATATAAACTATTTAATAGTATAACTCTATGGCTTGCTTAGAATATTAATATTTACAACGTCAGCGCTATAATAGTTAGCTATTATATAGACTTAAATTATATTAAATTATTATTAAAAATAAATAAAACTAAGTATAGAATCTTTTCTAAACTCTTAATTAAATAACTATCTATTAATTATATAATAAAAATATCTTAATTAATAAAAATAAAAGTAAGATTATATAATTTATCTTTATATAACTTTATTTATCTTTTTTTAAATTCTTAATTTATATTTATTTAACTCTTTTAATATTATATAAAATTATTAATCTTATATTTAACTCTAATAACTATCTATTTTAATTATATATACTAGATAATTATAATAAAGAATCTTTCTTAATTAAAATAATAATACTAAATTTAAAGTTATAAAAGTTATTAACGAAGTTTAGCTTTAATTTAATTATATAAATCTATTAATAAATTATAATTATTATTAAATATTACTATTTACTATTTTAAAGAGATTAAGAAAATTTAATTAAAGTTAAATAAAAGAAAATATTTAAATAATAAATTAATTATTACTATAAAATAATTAGTATAAATTATAATTAAAATAATTATCTTTTTCTAGATATATAATACTTTTAATTAAAATAGATATTTATTCTATTAAATAACTAATATTACTAGCTAGAATAATTAATTATATAAATATTAATAAATAGCTTTAATATAATTTTATTTAATTAAGAATAAAAGAGTATAGATATAAAAAATACTAGATTTAATATTATAACTCTATATAGCTCTAATTAATATAAAAATATTAATATATTTAAAATATTCTAGAATAGACTATCTAGCAGTATAGATTAATATATTACTCTAGTTTTTAATAATAATAAAAGAGATTTATTAAAGATATTTAAAATTATATAAAAAAAAAATCTATTATATAAAGAAGTTCAGTATTATATAGAGAATATATATACTAGTAAAATAATAAATAAAGTTAAATAATAATATATAAAGATATTTAGCTCTAATTTAAAGTAATTAAAGATTAATAAAGAGCGGAAATAAAGAAAAAAATATTAAATTATAATTATAGTAAAAGTTTAAAATTATCTATTTAATTAATACTCTATTTAATTAATATTAAATAGTTATAAATAAGCTAGTTAATACTAAATAATCTTAATAGAAAATTAATATTAAATAATATTAATAAAATTACTATATTTCTAAATTCTAGACTAGTTTAAATTTTAATTTTAAATTATTTAATTAATTTCTATTATTTATTCAAACTATCTTTTAAAAAATATCTTCTAAAATTATAAATAAATTTATTCTCTATTTTATTTTAAATACTCTAGATTAAATATCTTAAAATTAATTAGTATCTATTAATAATATATATTTATATTTTAGTTTAAATATCTTTAATTAGCTATAAATAGCTCTATTTAAATCTGAATATTATATTAATAATAGTATTTAGACTTTTCTAGTATTATCTATAACTAATTCTCTATCTTTTATTTATATTCTATTTTTTATAATATTTTTTAATCTTAATAACTCTCTTTTATATTTTAATTAATAAAAATAAAAAAAATAAAGTCGCTTAAATCTAAAAGATACTAGATAAATCTAATTAAAATATTAATAATAGTCAAGAGAGTTGATTAAAAGAATATAATATCTTTCTTATCTTTTTTTTTATATTCAGTTTAAATTAATCTAAATAAATTTAATTTAAATAATAGTATAAATATAAAATAGTAATTAATTATAATTAGTAGTAATTAATTAGAAATAGATTAAATAGAATTACTTAGAGTTCTATATACTATAAGAATCTCTATAGAATTAAGATCGATCCGATAGAATTAAGATTAATATATAATAATTATAAAGGGGCGGCGACTATATTATAGAATTTAAATATATACGAGAGTAATCTATCTAGTATAGAAATAAAACGAGATAAAATAATTCGAATTCGTTTAAATCTATCTAAATCCGGTCTAGCTACGTAGTTCAGATCGAAAAATTTAATATATATTTTTTATATAATAAGATAACTTTTCTTAGTTATTAAATAAAAAAATATTAAACTAGATTATAGCTAGCTTTCAGAATTATTATAAAATCTTTATATATTATTTTAAGATTTATTTTAAGTTATTTAAATTTATATATTTAGATTTATTAAGATAATCTAGATAATTTTTATTAAAGTATATTATAAAATTATTATAAAAATCTTTATATATTATTTTATAGTCTAGAGAGTTATTTTATTATTATAATAAATATCTTTTTAAGATAAAATTATAGATTAAATCTTTAAATTTTTAATTTAAATATTTTTTATTTAATTTTATATAATAATAATAAAAAATCTTTTAAATATTTTTTTTATTATAATATTAAAAAATTAAAATTTTATTAAAAAAAGATAATTATATAAATCTATAATTTTTATTCGGATTTATAATATTATTATATAAAGTTTTTAAATATTTTTTAAAAAAGTACTTGATACCATCACTTAAAAATCTGATGGTACCGGGGCGATTTTTTGCCACAGGAGCTATGGTATTCATGGCCTGGTACCATAGCTCCCGCTTATAGGGTACCTAGAGCTGCTACAATAGCACCTTCCCTTTTTCAGCTTGAGACAGTTGTGGACTTGTGCACAACGTTGCGGCGAGACATGTGGGTTAATACGCCTATGCCATGGCGAGTGCGCATCTTCTTCGCGACCGACGACGCACGAGTTCGGGGTAGATGCTCTTATGTATGGAGCTCCGTGAGGACTCGGTATAAGCTTTTACCCCTATAGAAAAGCCGGTCGATTAAGACTTGCGGCCCTTCCGGACCAAGAACGGGACTGCTCGAACTATATCTCATGGAAATATTAATATCAAGATTTGCCATGATGCGCACAAGAGGTAGGGGCGTTTGTTTACTTTGATTTAAGACCGTGTTGCCGGTTGCAAAGAAAGGCGCCATCTTGCCACACGCGTGAATAGCGGACTAGCTAAATTACAAAATACCCGTATAGTCCCAATGTGGCTCGTACAAGGTTACTCTGGTCGAAAGACTCCAAGGTAAGTTTCAAGCGATCCCAGAAAAACCAATCTCTTCAGCAGTATTGGGAGTCAAGTCAGAATTCTCGATACCCCGCGGCTATAGAGTTAATGCTGTTGGCCATGTATAGGGGCGGGTTTAGAAGGCAAATGAGCCCAAGCTAACATCGTCTTTAGTGAGTCTCGGCTCGGTGTCTCTTTACGGATGTCTCTGATCGCAGGCCGAGATAAGACTAAGAAAATTCAAAATCAAGTCCTGCAGAATGAAATCATACTCTTGCCAACCCCAAGTCAGCGCGCCTATTTTGTCTCGTTTAAGCGAATAAAGGTCTACTCCACTCCACGATATTCCTTCACAAGTCGACGCTGACGATGTGCAGAGGCCAAGAGATGCCTGATGTGGTCAAAAGCACCAATTGATGGTATTTAAGTCTCCACCAGAGCTGAGAAGCAGTCAAATATTGTTGCGGAAGAACTTCCAACAGCTTTCGGATCATGGACACCATGGAGATCGCTTAATTCCTAGAGGACTCATTCGACTTTCTCATTGTTGGTGGCGGGACGGCGGGACTAGTTCTCGCAGCTCGTCTGTCTGAAGATGCAAATATACGAGTTGGTGTAATTGAAGCTGGCCGCTCACGGTTGGGAGACCTAAAGGTTGACCTACCCACAGGTATAGGCATGATGCTGAATAATCCAGACTATGACTGGAATGACCGGAGTGTCCCGCAGGTGCGTGTGTGAATTTTCTACTGGTATGATAACGTCCAGTTCGTCATTTAGCTAATCGTTCACGGCTCTTCGTGTAGGTAGGGGCTAAGGATAGAGTATGTCATATCCCGCGGGGGAAAATGCTTGGTGGTTCAAGCGGTATCAACTACATGGCTTATGGTCGACCGCGCGCGGAAGATATCGACGATTGGTCCAAGACGCTAGGAATCCCGGGATGGTCATGGTCTGATTTATTGCCCTATTTCACCAGGAGCGAGAAATTGGAGATTGGCCAGCCGAATATCAAAAATCGAGACTTCGACGACTGTCCAGTGAAGCAGGATCTTCATGGTACTGATGGCGCTATCCACACATCGATGAACCCTTGGCAAGTGCCTTTTGACAGAACGCTCCTGCCTGCATTAGATGAAGTATCCGGCCTGTCCCGACCGGAAGACCCAACCAATGGAAACCAATTGGGATTCTACAGATCTCTTTTCACCATTGACCGATTAGGCAGGCCAAGTCGAAGCTATGCTGCCAGTGGATATTTGGCTCCAATCATTGGACGCCAAAACTTAAGAGTTTTGACAAGCACACTTGCCTGTAAGGTCCTACTAGAGAATCGCCATGACGGTTCACTCCTTGCCAGAGGAGTTGAATTGCAGCATGAAGGGGCTTCTTACTCGGCTTTTGCGAAGAGAGAAGTCATCCTCAGCGCTGGCTCCGTACGAAGCCCTCAGCTCCTCGAACTCTCAGGTATCGGGGATACAAAGGTCCTCGAGAAGGCTCAGATTCCTTGCGTAATTTACAATTCAGACGTTGGCTGCAATCTACAAGACCATACCATGACCGCTGTCGTTTACGAATTAGCACCTGGAGCCATGTCTCTCGATTCTATTTTTGAAGATCCAGCTTTGGCGAAAGAGCATCAAAAACTCTACACGGAATCTTACTCGGGGGCTATGTCTGGGTCAATCAGTATCAATGGGGTTATTCCGTATTCATCGCAGGTCAGCAAAATCGAACTAGAGAGAACCATTGCCAGCGTGTCTAGTTCTCCGGTGTACGATCAATCCCCACCTCAAAACGCCGTCTTCCAAAGAAGACAGCAAGAAGCAATCATTACACGCATGCGCGACACTAGATCCGCACACATTCAGGCAATTGGCGTACCAGCCAATTTTGATATCGCGAGAGGTCACGCAAATTCGGATAAACTGATGTCTGGTGCTCCTATCGGTCACAACGCCTGCTACTCGATAATAGTCAGCAATATGTATCCCCTGTCTCGTGGTAGTGTGCACATCCGATCATCGAGTCCCTTGGATGCTCCCTTGATCGATCCAGGGTTTCTGTCACACCAGGCCGATGTTGATGTTCTAGCCGCTGGCGTCGCATTCGCCGAACGAGTTTTTCAATCGGGTCTTGTCAAGGACAAGGTTGCTAGGCGAGTCGATCCACCTCCTGAAATTGACCTTGGACATATGGAAGTTGTCCGAGAATTCGTGCGCGAGCACGTTGTAACGTATCATCACGCCTTAGGAACGTGTGCCATGGGTCATGTCGTGGACGAATGCCTACGGGTGAAGGGCGTTCATGGACTTCGCGTGGTTGATGCCAGTGTCCTACCGATGCAGATTAGTGCGCCGACCAAGGCCACGGTATATGCTGTCGCTGAGAAAGCGGCGGACATGATTAAGGACGACCATCCGAGTTTCAAATAAAGACCTTGTTGACTAGAATCCTTGATTTGAACTACGTAGGGAGTATTTAGGAAGTGATACACATATTCAATCTCTATTAATATATACTTCGCTTTTCTATACGACGTATACTTAGGGTTACGTAATTGTAATGACAGCTACTACTGTATAAAGGGTATTCCTTCTCACGTTATTCAATTCACCTCTATAGCCTGTAGGCTTTTAACCGTATCCACAATACATTCCTTCAAAGGCCTATACGTTAGGCCTAGCAAGCTCTTCGACCTCTCATTATTAAAGCCATACGTGCCTTTCTCAGGGTAGTCCCCTGGCTTCAGCGCATCTGCCGTGGGCAACTTTGCCCTCAAATCCGGGAACACGTCCCCAATGATCTCTGCAATCTCCTTGTTGCAGAAATGTCCACCCACGATGAAGAAACGCTTTCCACCTGCCTCCGGCTTCTCGGCGGCGAGGACGTGCGCCTGTGCAAGATCGCGTACATCAACGAAGAGATAGTTCATCGTTGGTGGACAAGAGTCTTTTGCGGCACCGGTCATGAGGTCGCGGATGCGTTGGTTGGATGTGTTGAGGGCGGAGAGAGAATTGAGATAATGGACGATTGGGCCGAGGACTAAAGGCGGGTTGCACTGGACCAAATTAGGGGTTGACGTGAAGCCAGCTGTAGGGTTGGAAAATTGGCTTACGACTGCGAGTGTGAAATTTGGTTTCTCCTTCTCGACATAGTCCCAAGCTGCGCGTTCCTGATTCATCGCTGTCAATCCAATTGCCATGGTTGGGTATCTGCTTTACCTACGGCGAAAGTTTTACTGGCGCGGTAGCCGTTTGCGGGATTGTCGTATGCTTCGGCTTCGGTCATTGGGTTCCAGTCCGCCTGTGGTTGTTGGTCAGGGTTCAGGATTGTTTTTGGGAGAGTAAGATGAAGTCTCCTTACCTCCGAGTATGTCTTTCCAACAGTTTGACTGCGGTCGATGACTGCAGCGAAGGAAGAAGTAATGACAACTCGTTTGACGGTAGGGGCATTTTCCTTGATTGATTTGAGGATTCCTGTAGTACCAATGATAGCTGAAAATTGTCAGACGAAGCTCGGAAGCGGAAGCCTCCAATCTAAGGCTACGCTACCTGGATCAAGCAGTTCCTTCTTTATATCGGTAGCTTTGAAATGATACGGGCTTGCTGTATGGATAACGGTATCGAAAGGGGGGTTCGAAATGACCGCTTTGTTAAATGCTACAGAGAGATTAGGACAAAGGTATACATCTTCGGTCTGCCTTATATACCGCCTGGCTGAGCAATATCTTCGACAATAGCAAAGTCTAACTTGTCCTTGTCAAATTTTGGATGTGCGTCCTTGATGGCCTGGACCTTTTCCAGGGACCTGACGGTCGTGACAACCGAGTGCCCTCTTGCGAGGAGAATGTCGAGTATATGAGCTGCAATGAAGCCGCTTCCGCCTGTGAGCACTACATTAGCTAGTGTTGATGAAGCACGTTCCAGTGGTGCTGCTAAGGGAGGTCGCGCTTGCCTGAGAGAAGGACTCGTGTCATTTCGTCGGAGGCTAAGATGTGATACTGTAGCGGTAGGGGTAGAAAGGATAAGCGTACGTTATAAATGGAAGCGTTCTATCCTCTTCTACCGATGACGCTCTATCATTCTTACTAATAATGCCGCTAAAGTGGAATGAAGCATGCGTGCCACTGGATCTACCTTACAATTGCTGAAAGGAGATGCGGACTTTCGGAGTCCGTCAACCCATGCGCTCAGGGGCAGAGAGGACACTTGTGGCATAGCTGCAAAGTCGACGATCCTATTGCCACGCTATTATCATGTGGCACTCGGGCCAGATTTAGAAATACCGACATCCACCTGCGCGACTTTCCAAGGGAGACCAAATGCTCTGAAAGTCCGAGGATTTCGTCTTGGAATAGTGTGAGCTCCGATAAGCTGTCCTACTACTATTAAGCTACTGCCACCGACATATCATGACAGCTGTTGTACTCAGATACGACTTGATTTAGATGTCTATTTGGAGAGCTTCCGACAATTTGCTATCATGTACACAGGTAAGATACCTTTGATCGGCCAATCTTCATTTTCCATAGGTCCTCACCACCACATCTCTCCAGAAGTCTATGGAGCCATTACAACCAAACACTACCACCGAATGGGTCTGCGGTATACTCCTTAGATCCTTGGTCCCAGAAGCTCGATGATGTCGTAAACGTGTCCTCCATATACTGGAAGTAGGTGATCAATCCAGCATCGTTCACCTCCGCCCTGGCCGACCAAGGTGCCGTAATGGTTTTATTCATCACTGTTGACGTGACAGTGAATGAGCCCCAAGCCGTCACATTGCCGCCGTCCCCAAAAATCGCCTGAACCTCGAACGGACCTCGCTGCCACCACAATCCCACACGCGTGAACGTATCGAGGAAGGCTTGAGGACCAACTTTGTATCGGGTGCCTGCCCAGGGCATGATCTGATGTAGAACTGGATTATCAAAAGTGAGGGAGACATAGGTTGCATCGAAGGTGACGCGTTGCCTGATGAAGTCTGGGTCCGGGTTGGGCTGGACGTTCAGAATTTGGGTGAATACTTCGAGGGGTGTGCTGGACACATTCTGTGGATATACAACAGTTGGACTTGTCAAATTTGGAGCGTTGCGGCGAGATAGGCGGCGAGATAGACGACGAAGCTTCTCCTCTGGATGCTCAGAGCGTTCTTCTCCTGACAGAGGGCTAGCGATGCTGCAGGTACAGAGTACGGACAGGCACCATAGCCAGATGAGTGACCTCGCGAAACTTCTCATGGTACGCACTGCAACGTGGGTAGAGGTACTTTTTCCGAAGGCAAAGAGAAAGTGAAAGGACAGTGTACTTGGTACTGTGGTTTGCTCAGGTGATAGGTCTTCGAGAGAAAAGGGTTCTCTTTATAGGCTAGGACAATGGAAAGCGATCGGCAGTGATCCACGGCCTCTATCATCGTGACATAAAGGAACCTATGAGCTTGTAAACCATACCAAAGGATTGACATTTTCGGAGATTAGAAGTCAATGACGGTGGAGGATGCCTCACCCTACTCCATCTAGATCATGAGAAGGTGGAGTAGCTAGTGCCAGACGTTGGTCAAAGCTAATTATAGTAGAACAAAACGCTTCATCCAGTAATAAAGCTATAGCATGGATGGAAGAGACCATTGGAACATGGTGGCTAAACTAGTAGCGTACTGTCTGTCCGAGAGCTTGAATATGATGCTATTCGGCGAAAAGCTGATTGAGACGAGATTAGCCTAGTCGAGACCTCCGATCTGCGTTAGAGCCCACCAACTGGTATTAAAATCTGATAAATCTCCGACCTTTGTATATTCTCCGGTTGGTTAGTCCATGATGATCGCTGAATTGCTCCTTCGGGTAAATAGGCATGGCTCTTCGCTTTCTCTAGAAGATGCTTCAAGTCGGAATGCCGGCCGTCTAAGTTGCATCCATCAGGGCTGTCTGGTCCTTACTACTCTTACGGTCGACAACCCGCTCAAACCGCTTATACCGCGTCTGATCAGGATCTTTAGAACAACCTTAGGGTGAGGTTGCGGCAGTCATCGAGCTTGCACTGCCAAAGGTTATGAAGCGGTTATTTTGCCTATTACTTTTCTCTACGCAAGCGATAAGCTTACTACGGGCATTATACGGATACAGTCAATAGTCTGCCTATTTTTGTCTGCTTGTGTATTTGTTCAAAAACAAACTCTCTCGTATTCGCACTAATTTAGTTGGTGGTTAGTACCTGATAGTAGTAACGTCAACGTTAATTAGTATTAACGTCGTTTCACGAGAGAAATTGAGATTGATATAGCATTATCATTCAAAAGTACTCTTATTTCTGGTTTGCATCTTGTTTCAAGTTGTTTATTCATATCAATTGTAGCAGCGAGGATCAAAGATTTCAAGCTGAATTTTTAAATGATAATCTCTATATGAACTCATGTCGCCTGCTTATCTATTAGGATGGTAGAATATTGATGCTCTAAACCTTCCAGAACACGCCAGTCGAGTATACAATGCTGCTCCATGCAATGCTACCTTAATTGCTTCATCCTCACTTCGGATGCTAGACCGTACCTCTTATTTGCTTCTCATCGTAGCTTCTTTAACAGAATTGCACATCTCTTAAGCTCCAGGACTCAAGCCAGGCGCAACGAATTTTTCACGCCTCAGAAAAGCTGCACATACTAGCTGAAGAGCGCCTGCTGCAATCACAAGCGCATATGCATCGTCTATAGCGTGCACAATAGCTTCTAAAGCAGCTTGCCTGAGAGCTGGAGGTGCCGATTCGAGCACGGTACTCCTAGCACCCGCAATAGCAGCTCGAATGTCGATGGGCGAGTAACCGGCTTTACCCAGAATTCCCAGGAGTTCTTTGTACGCGATATTTTGGAATACTACAGTTGATATAGTCAAAGCCATGAGGATTCCTCCACTCTGGGCCACATTGATGAATTGAATGACTACAGGTACTTCATCTGTCGATACCTTGGTGGGCGCCACCGAGTATGCTGATTGGTAAGATGTCATCCCGATGCCCAAGAGGATCGTATAGCCGTAAATGTTTGCAGTTGGCGTGCCCGTTTTCAAGGTGTACATCAATGCACCACCAATCGTCATGAAAACACCACTGAAGAAGAACCAAGGCATATAGTAGCCGAATCTAGGCATCAAGATCCCATTGAGAAGCACGCCGACTATGTAAAAGATGATGAATGGAAGGAGGCGAACAGCAGCTTGGGTGCCAGTGTCACCGTGGACGAATTGAAAGTAAAGAGGAATATAGTAAATCGCGACGTATAAAGAGGCTCCAAGACATGCGGTACAAACGTAAAGCAGTACGAGCGATCGGCTCCGAAGGAATTGTCCAGGGAACAGACGTCGCTCTTTCGTAGTGAGAATTGCGTAGTACTGCGTCACAATGAAAGCGAGGAGGACCACTCCAAAGACCACGAAGAGAGTAATGACACGGCCATCGTTCCAAGGCCAGATAGATCCACCGAATGTGAAGATCATCACGAATGTGACGTAGATTGCAGCATTCAGCAGAGCTCCCAGCCAGTCGAGGTCTTTTAGCTTGGTGAAGATTGTCACATCGGGCTGCGGTTGGAACGATGGTAGGAGGAAAACGTAGATGGGCGTGATGGCGGCAAAGATTATTAGATTGATGTAGAAAGCCTTTTTCAAAGTAACAGATATTAGCAAGATGTCAGAATTACCGAATCAGACCGTTCAGACTCGCTCACCCAACGCCATGTAGCGGAGCTATCCGCCAAGGAACCTCCTATGACGGGTCCAAGTATGGAGCCTACACCATATACAAGTATAATGAAAGCCATGTAGATGCTACGCTCCTGAGGAGTTGTTGTAAGTGTAAGGAGATTCAGGTTGCTGGGTTGATTTGTTAGCTAGAGTTGCTGGGGATCATACTAACAATTAGGGTGTCCTCAGACATACCCAAGATACATTCCAGCCCCTCCAGCGCCTGCCCACACGCGACCGACAATCAGGGCTTTCATGTTTGGTGCAGCGCCACATAAAGCGCTGCCAGCTGCAAACATGGTGAGGCTGGCAATATAGAGCCATTTCACGTCGAAAATTGCATAGGCTTTGCCGCTATGGGTCACAAATTGGCAATGTATCCCAGAAAACTTAGATTAATAAAGAATTACAACAGGAAAGCTCACATTGGCAAGATTATGGCGATCGACCCCAGTGGAAATCCAATACCAAGCCAGCCCAGCTCAGCCACATCGTTAAATGTCTGCACAACGGCGGCCTGAATATCTGCGACGATGGTTGTATCAAGCCCATAGAGGAGATTACAAGAGAAGATGGCCAAGCACACAAGAAACCAGCGAACTCCCCGGATGGCTCTTTGGGGTTTTTCCTCTTCATTTGTTGAACCTGTCGATGGGGCGTCATTTTGGTCCTCTTCCTCCTTCGATGTCATTGATGGACTAGTGTCGTTGCCGCTTGTGTTTCTCTCCATATCCCCCTGAGTGATCGCTTCGAAAACAGTTCTAGGGGTAGATATAGCTAAAGTGATGCGTGTTTGGGGGATTTTTTTTGTTTCATCGAGATCTAGAGAGATGCGGCATTGGCAATGACTATGGAGCTATTTGAGGATGGGGGTCTTCCACACCATCTTCGCGAATTGCGATGACGAACACGCTCAAAGGGACCATCTTTGGCAGAATTGAACTTTCGACTGCATGCAAACGTTGGTCTCAGAATTTTGATTGGGTGTCCTTGGGACTGGTGTTGCGCGGGGATCAGGGTGACTAAAATGCCCCCAGAAACTCCGAAACTCCGAAACTCCATTGAGGCCTGTCACGAGCATGTTAAAGATCGACCATCATGCTTGTATTATCAACATTCCTCGGCCAGGATCTGTAGTAGTATTTGAGTCAGAGATTGCCGAGCTTTCCACTTGAGAATCAATGAGCTAAAAGCATTAAGCCATAACCATAACATCTCAACTTGTACTCTATTTTAACTGTACTTCCACACGATCATTCTTAGCTTCTCCGTATCTAATATTCAAAACACTATCCAAATTACCAATGCCTTCTGCAGAAACTTACACCTCTGAATTCCACAGAACCAGTTATGCATACATCGATCCTTCTCAGCCCAGGCTAAGTACATCGGGCAAGACTGTGCTTATTACCGGCGGTGGCTATGGCATTGGAGCGGGCATTGCCCGATCTTTCGCCCGCTCTTCTGCCTCGAACATTATCTTGACCGGCCGCACGCTTTCAAGACTCAACGAGCATAAAGCCTCCCTCGAGGCTGAGTTTCCAAAGACCAAAGTTCAGGTATTCACGATGGACATCACAGATGCTGAGGGTGTCGACAAAGTCTTTTCCACTGTCGTTTCATCTGTTGCGCCCATCGACATTGTGGTGAACAACGCTGCATTTCTCCCCGAGATAAGTCCAATTAAGAACGCTGACCTCAAGGACTGGTGGAGAGGATTTGAAGTCAACGTTCTCGGCACGGCAACCGTGACTCGTACATTTCTAGCCACTAAACCCGAGGGCCGCAAGGGAGTCGTCATTAACATCAATACATCAGTCGCCCACTATGGTGTTTTCCCGGCCTACTCTTCGTATGTTGCCAGTAAAATGGCCGTTTTGCGGATGACGGAAAGTTTCCAAGCTGAGAATCCCGAAGTACGCTTTACCAGCCTTCAGCCAGGAGGAGTGCAAACGGAGATGTACGCAAAGTTCAAGATGCCGGAGGACTACGCCATGACAGATCTGAGTCTGCCTAGTGATATGTCGGTATGGCTTTCAAGCGACGAGGCCGACTTCGTGGGTGGAAGACTAATTTGGACGAACTGGGACGCTGAAGAACTAGTTAAGAGGAAGGAGGAAATTATCTCGAAAAATCACCTCACGACGGGATTAAGACCAATTGAAGGAGATCTGTATTAACACAACCGGAGAGCAGCATTCTTCTAAAGAAGAAGTGGTGGACTGTATAATAAGAAGGCCAAAGGGCATATTGTATTACTGTCTTCTCAGCTTGAAAACATAGCAAAGTTCTCATTCGGCATACTGAAGGTTCCAAGAATGTCGCCACCTCGTTGAGAGTCGCGGATGTATTAGTATGAAGATCTTGATTCGTCAGACCTTAGCCATTCTAGCCGTGACGCCCTCGTGGGTGGTGGTAGATGAGATTCTGACGCAGGGGCTGTTGGGCGGTTATACAGAGCATCGTGGGCGACCTTAATGAATCACTCGTTGAGTTGGGCAAGCCTCAAGTATAGTGAAACAGCAGAATCGCGGGCCACCTCGATTCCGCTCCTAGTGGAAAAACTTCCGTGCTTGAGAAGAGTTCATCCCCAATCGCATATCCCTAGAAGGTCGATGCTTAGAAACCCTAAAAGAACCCTGGAAATTCCTTAAAGCTGGTCACCCAAGAGACTCCAAATCTCATAGATCTAGGCTGTGTGCTTGGGGGGCAATGAAACCCAGCTCCGGGGACTAGTCCTGTTGCCCAGGCGACCGACCTCTCTAGGGGCGCCTATATCAGCACTAAGGTACAGGGATTTACGGTTGGAGGATGAATTCTTCTAGCGATATTCCTCTACCTTCCTTTGAACTCCTTTGGGTTAGACCCACGAAACTCCGAATCTCCTATCTGATAACATTCCGTATAAGGTACTCTCTGACTCGTACGTGCGTAACTAGTCTGCGCATCTCTCGAGCTCCTACATCATACTGAGATCCAGCGCCGCGTGTGACTTATCTCTAAGCTCTGTCTTTACTGCTTAAGGTTTCAGCAGCGATTGGTATCTACTTTCCAGCATGGCTTCTAATTCAAGCTGTCGCAATTTCGCAAGGGCACAATTGGGTGGTAATGACTGCATGACCTCAGAATCTAACATTTATGGAAGGAGGATCCTAATATACATGAGGATCTGCAGCAATAATGGGGGTAGAAAGCGCTAGAATCATGATACTATGTGAGATTCTGCAGTAGCTAATGTGGCCAAGCGCTCTAGGCAAGGCTAACAAGGTTCTTAGGAAAGGCAAATATGGGGCAAACAGCGATGGCATATTGCAACACAAGCGTTCTTGCTTTTAACCCTGTCGAGCTTACATCTTCTGGCGCCGAGAAACGTCTAGTATGAGAGTGTTATTTCTTCAAGCTCCGGCTTGGCTTGTGATATCATCACGGCCCAGAATGGACACGCATCAAATTTAAAGAACAATGCTCTTCTAATTTTCCGCAAACCTAGCTCATCAATCCATATTGATTGGACCTTGAACTTTACGCAAAGTGGTGCAGCGTGGCTTCAGAGAATGTTCCTATTTCTTTGCCTGCTTTTTTGCAGCTCTCTCGCCGCTCCCACCAACCTGAACTCCACCAGCCTCCCAATCGTGGATTTGGGCTACGAGCGTCACCAGGCCCTCGCTTATAATGTTAGTAGAAGCTTAATTCACAGAGAGAATCGCCAACAGACTCACATATCTAGATCACTGGTCAATACTATAATTTTACGAACATCCGATATGGCGAGCCTCCGGTTGGAGAGCGCCGCTTCGCTGCACCCGTGGCTCCAGTAAATTCAAGCCAAACTGTTGTCAATGGCAGCCAAGGAGGGGATTGCCCAGCAGTGTTTCCCTGCTGGTTCAATATTCAAACCGAATTCGTCAAAGCTAACCTCTCCGGTCAACCTTTCGATTTTGATGCTGCGGTTACAGAACAATTTTCCAATGGCTCTTGCTCAATGCCAGTACCAGCTGATCAGCGAAATCCTCATGAATCTGAGGATTGCCTTTTTCTCGATGTAATAGTCCCTGATACAAGTTTCAATAATCAAGCCACGAATTCAAGCAAAGGCGCGGCAGTGATTGTCTACATCTTTGGTGGTGGGTACACTGGAGGCTCTAAGACGTCCTCCGGTAACCCTGCAGGCCTGATATATAACAGTCGCGCAGGCGGATCTGATGGAATTATATACGTTGGGATCAACTACAGAGTAAGATTACCCACATCTCCATATTACCTCTTGAATTTCACTTCACCGCACCACGAATTTTTAGATCGTACTGTGACATTCGCAGCCTTTTGAACGACCAAGTCTTTGGCGAACTCATATTCTAACTGCTTCTAGCTTGGCACTCTTGGTTTCATGTATGGGTCAGAATTCAGTTCATCTGGCGGCCTGGTTAACGCCGGCTTATATGACCAGCGTTTGGCTCTACAGTGGGTACAACATAACATACACAAGTTTGGTGGCGATCCAAACCGCATTACTGTCATGGGCGAATCAGCCGGTGGAGGCTCTATCATCATGCAGATGACAGCTTACGGCTCGGGCGAATCTCCACCGTTCCAACAAGCCATTACCCAAAGCCCAGCTTGGGAGCCCGGCTCTGCGGGTCCTGTAGTGCAAAATGAGATCTACGAGCGCTTCCTTGGCATACTCAACGTAGAAAGCCTGGAAGAAGCCAGACAGCTTCCATCGCAATCTGTGATCGACGCAAATCATATCTTAATGTCAACGGTTGAATATGGTGCTACATTCCTGGGCCCGGTAGCATCAGTGTCCCTCTATCGGAATTCAATCGAGCTTACACGTACACCAGGTCATCGATGGAACATTCATCCCCAAAGATCCCAAGCGCCTGCTACTTGAAGGCAAGGTTGATCCTCGGGTCAAACTCCTCACAACCCATGCAGAAAACGAAGGCCTGCGCTTCGCACCACCCAACATTTCGACAAACGCCGACTTCGACCAATGGGTTAGCCTGTTCGTCAACAGCGCCAGCCTCGCCGTTTTAGAAGAGATCACCACCTCCATTTACCCACCCATATTCAACGGCTCACTGCCATACACGACGCAGCTTGAGCGCGCCGACCTCCTCTGGGCCGAAATGACCAGTACTTGCAATCCGGGCTACATGCACCAAGCCGCACAGGGTCCGGGCTACTACAACGAGTTCGACGTCTATCCTGCTCTACATCAGGGTGACGTCCCTTACGTCTTCTGGAATGGGCCTGGCTCGGATCCGACGGTCAATGAGACGGTGGCGAGTGTGACGCAGAGTTATATTACGGCCTTCGCGATGACTGGGAATGCTAATAATGCGGTCTCACCACCTATTGATCCTTATAATGGAACGCATGTGCTGGATATGAGTGGTACCACTGGTTTCAGTGAAATTGTTGATGTGACGAAGAATTCGCGTTGTGATTATTGGCAGAAGGCCTTGTATGATTAAAGAATGCGCTTTGATGCCCTTTCTTTGACGAGAGGAATCAGTTCTATTTGCAGTCTGATCTTTCGAGTTCAGTGGGGGGTTAATGTGTAGACAAAACGCTAATACGACGTGTTTGAATGGGTAAATGCCGGAAGGATATCTTCTTTTTTGTTCATTGCCGCAGCCTTCAGCTAGATATGGTGCTGTTGCAATGTGTTGCAAGAAAATGGACGATGAGACTACATTGCCTAGCCTGAGGAGCTAGAATCCATGGAATGAGGCTCCTGATATAGATGATGGTTCAATACCTAATATGTCAAACAATGTGTCCAACAATGTGACGCAAATAGCAAATAGAAATAGCATGCTGATGCTGATTGTCTAGGCATTGGGACTTCCGATACAAAGGGGAGGTAAGAGTGCTAAACATAATCAGTTGAGATCGCTGCTATGCGGCGCGGTGCTGAGGATGAGCCAAAAAACTATGTACGATGTTTCTTGTTGGCCTACTATCTGGAGATGATAATAAAGCGTGCTAATTGTTGATGTAAAAGTCTGAGACTGACTTACATTGTATCCATGCAAATATCTCAACGCATTGATAGTCATTGGTCGCCAACGTATAAGCCCAGTATGAAGCCTTTCATTAGAATGGTGATGGTCTACACCGCCGGGCGAACCTGAGTCGAGCCGGGATCCCCTAAGCTACGTGGCTCGAGGTACAATGGAGCCAGACATCGCTGTCGCGGTGTGCTTTGTCGCCATTATGGTAATCATGACCGTGTGTAGTATCTGACAATCGCTATTACCTATTCGAACTCCTATGATCATTGCCCCCTCGAGCGAAAGGGACGCAAGCTTCCGTACCACCGCCGTTCATATAACCAACCTCATCTTCAACTTATCTCCCTTCACAATCTCATCCTGTCTCGCGAGAAACTCGGGCATGTCCCACTTGCAGCTCAGATACCTTCCAGCTAGCCAATCCCTCTTCTCTTGCGTCAAAAATACCATCGTATCGGCCGCAAGCTCGGGCTTGTCACTAAGCCCTACACATCCATCCCCAGTCAGCTCAGCTCACCCACGCCTAGTCCAGGCTACACATATACGAAACAACATACCGCTATGTGTCTCCGTGGGCATATTGCTTGCCAACTCCGTCATTACGCCCCCGGGATGCACCGCGTAGCAAAGCACCCCTTGCTCCGCATACTCAGTCATCACGAACTCTGTAAACTTGAGAATGGCAAATTTGGACGTCTGATACGCGCTACCGCCTGGCCGCAAGCTCAGCGCGCCCATGGAGCTGAGATTGACTATTGTCCTCAAGTCACCAGACCGTAGAAGCAGGGGCAGAAAAGCTCTTGTCATCCAGTAGAGGCCGCGGTAATTGATCTCCCAAGTCTTCCAGTAGTCGTCCGGGTCGGACTCGGCGATTGGAATGCCCTTTTCTAGATATCCGGCGTTGTTTATGAGGATGTCGAGCTTGCCAAAGCAGTGCTCTGTTTTTTGTGCTGCGGCCTTGACGCTCGCAAGATCTAGAACGTTGAGCTCAAGCACTAGTGTTTGTGGAGGTTCACGCTTCATTGAAGACGCGGCTGCAAGTATCTCCTGCTCAATGTTGTCAAGGCCATTGGGGGCCGCGACAGCTATCTGTGCGGCACCAGCGCGTGCATAGGAGAGGGCTGTTGCGCGGCCGATGCCACGTGAGGCTCCGCTGATGAAGACGGCTCTACCTGTCAGATCTGACTTGGTGGAGGGGGAGATGTCGGCGTAGGTGTCGGTATGGATAGTGGGGGTGAAGTTGGCGCCTGGAGGCAGGTTAGTCAGTGAGCGCGTGGGAAGAAGTGTTCGAGTGAAGGAATGAAGAAGGGTGAGTTCAGCAGCTCTGATGGACAACAAGGACGAGAGTATGCATTCGTACCAGTGATGGCAGGGACTGGTGGGTAGGACATAGTCATTCAGCGTGTCTTTGGGTGCAATTTGTGCAGTGATGGTTGGGTAGGACCAGGTCATAGTGACCGAATTTTTGAGTTGGGAGGATTACAAATGCACGTATATGATGAAATGTATATGATGAAATGGATGAAGATAGGTGGGAGATTATCTTAACTCCAGATGCGAAGATGTGAGATGTGAAGATCACATTGCCAACTGGAGAATCGGAGACGCCCTACGGAGAATGACACCAAGAATCCTGATTAGCGCTAACCAATGTTAGAAGGAGCTCTCACCTTAAGGTACCTTAAGGTAGCTCTACATCCACCAGAGATGCCCTGGTCTGGAGTTGGTCTCCTGGACGATAGACTTAGTTCCCGGAGCCGGGTCTCTTTTCACTACCTTATATCCTACCTTATATCTTGTTTCTTAGGGGATCTCCGTTAGGGTTCTTTCGCTCCCTCTAGAAGTCAGCCCTATAGGGCTACACGTTTGGGTGGTGAGCAATAGTACTTGGCGCCAAGTACCAGTGCTCCTATATGTTATATTTTCAAACGATTGTATTCAATAATTTTGGAAGTTTTCAATAAGTTTATTTAGTAATACCATGTGTGATTGCGCGACAATCTCGCCTAACATAGGGACTGGCCATCACTCGAAGGGTATTGGGCAAGAATTCACCTCCCACTCTTCTGGCCCTTAGGCGCTCATATTATGCAGAGAAAGACGCAACCGCCGCTTGCTTTCTATCAATACCGTCAAATATATTCTAGGTATGAAAGCTGCAAATTCGTCAGTATTGAACTCTGGTTTCTGATATCTTCAACCTTTTGAAGAGCGCATGACCTAATGATTCATAGGTGTGGAGCCTATCTAAAGTGTGCAAAGTAATTTTGTAGAGATACCGTTGGCTTCGACTGACGACGCCATAATGAAGTCCTCATACTCAGATTTTGCCTCACCACGTCCAGCTTCTTTTACTTGCACTTCGATAGCATTATTCATATCGAGCGAAGACTGTCCGCGCTTCTTCGAACTCCCTCATAATGGTCTCTCTCTTCGCCTCAGACCTCAGCGTAATCGAGCTCCCATACTCCTTCACGCAATGCAGGAAACCTTGACTCAATCCCGTTTCAGCGGAAGTATTAATAACCGCGCCTTCCTTAACACCGAACTTGAACGCCCAGAGAAGTTTAGCAACGCCGATGAACAGATTTCGCTCCGCTAGATGAATGCCAGGGCAGATACGTCTGCCCGCACCATATCCAAAATGGTCTCGCTTATCCCATTCTCCAGATGAAGTGTAAGAAGATGCGAGAGCGGGATAAGACTCAAAGCGCTCGGGAATAAAATGCTGCGGGTCTTTCCAGGTTCCCTCATCGTGATGCATGGCCCATACATTCAGAACCACGGTGGAGCCTTTTGGCAGGAGCATGTCATCAACTTCGTAGTCTAGCAGGCTTACGTTAGTTTTCTATAGCCAGGAGCCGCAAACTGGTTGCTCACCTTCGGCTAAAGCATGCGAAACGCCGAGTGGGCTCACTGGTCGCCAGCGATGGCTCTCCTTGATGATCATGTTGATATATGGTAGTTTGGAAAAGTCAGACCATTCCGGTGACCTGTTTTCGCCAATAGCGGTGTCAATTTCCGCATGGGCTCTGGGTTACGCCTTTAGCATACTAACAGCGAGGCGTTACAGTCAGCACGGAAAATTACCTTTCTTGTACCTGAGGATAAGCCATCATGGCCAGAACGATCGCCAAGATTAACGAGGATGACGTGTCTGAGCCGCCTTCCATCAGTACACCTCCAAGGAAGTAAAGCTCATTCCGTGAGAGGTGGTTCTTCTCTTGTTGGTCCAGTACACGGTCCATGAACGAGTCTCTATTGATCCCCAGCGCTCGACGCTCTTCGACCTGATGCAATACTTCTGTATATAGCGATTTCATCATGGCTCCAACCTCTTCAGCTCTTGTTCGCCAATTGCCAAGCAAGCGTTGGGGAACCCATTTTAATAGGGGAAAGGAGTCTACGGGCGGTGTAGCACCGAGTTCCATGACCAGAGACCACTTATCCATTAGTGCAAATAACCTCGACATATACTCCGAATCAATGGTCTTCGTACGGATACCGAACACTAACGTCGTTAGTCGCGATAGATTGGGATACAGAGGGAGAACCGATTAGAATGTAGGAGGACTTGAAAGCCCGAGAAAGAAAGCAAAACTCACCCAGTGAGTTTGTTATACTATTGCTGTACCGCTTAGGATGCTCCATATGGTTCTCCGGGTGCTGCAGGAAGTCGTGGACCATCTGAATCGCTTCCGCATGCTGGACATGGATATGTTGCTTCTCGCACATAGGCTCCATGAAGTACTGATGGACGATCTTTCTGATCTTGCGCCATGTCTCGCCATAATTCATAATCAGAAGGTGATCTCCTTGGGTGATTAACTCCGCTACTATGGAAGCCGGCCGATTACTGAAGATGTTGCTTTTCTTGTCAAGTAAACTCTTTATAAGTTTGCGGTCTGAAATGACTAGAGTTGTGTTGGTGAATCTCTTTAGGCTGAAAATACCGCCGTACTTTCGAGACCACTCTGTTAACCTAGAATTCGTTCAGCCGCGGAGGATCCCCACGCATCTTTCCACGGCAAGACTTACAAGAAATGCCCATCAGCAGCTGGAATTTGATGTTCGTTCCCCAGAACTGGAATTGTGGGCGGACCTATCGTGCACGTCATTGATTGAGACACTCAAGTAGACTCTTGGCTTGAAACCTACCAGGAGGCAGTCCTCGCCCGCGCTTTCCTATAGTAAATATACAATATAGGCCGTAAAAGATATTGCCGACCACGACCAAGAGCAAAAGTGCCTTGACAAGCTCATGGTCCATGTTTGCTACCAACAATGCCATGCTAATACAGCAATGATATGTAAATGTATAAATGATAGATGGGCTGGAGAGTGCATTAAAAGCATAGTGATTTTCCTTCTGAACTGCGAGGTTGAAATTTGGAGCTATGTTCAGATATAGCGGACAGCGACGGCGGTTTCCTTTTAGAATTCCAAAAGGAGTATCGGAGCTAGTTTTACGCATTCGTTTAGTTGAGTTAGGAGCCATCAACGCCACATTTGCCGATCTGAGGAAATTACTTCATACTGATGTAATACGTTCCTTTAGTCATATAGTAATTGACTTCTCTCGTTGCGAATTGTAGTAACTGCTTGAAGGGTCTCAAACCGCAACAGGTGCCCGTCAACTTGATCAAATGGAGCTCGTCTGATCACGCTACCTTTTTTCTATTCTCTATTCCTCAAAACATCACTTCGGATCAAGTTGGTGCTTGTTGCCAGTGCTGACTGCCCGACAAAAGACTCCGGTGTTATCTTTTCTTTTCCGCGCAGCATTACAATAATGGTGGGCCAGTCGTTGTTTGTTACAGCTTGATGCCAAGCCATTAACGGCTTGTCTATTCAACACAGCCATATTGGGGTGCTTATGCACATATCAGGCCCATAAGTCGGATAAGTCTCAAACACTTGAACACTAGCATGTACGTGTTCGTAAAATGGAGGGTCTAACGGCATTGAAGCATGCCATAAAAGTTCCCATCGTTCTATCGAGAACTCGACCTTGTGTAGTGCTATCATTTATATCAGAACGTTCCGTTCGCTTTATGAATCTCATCCGAATCCACAATCGTGTTTACTTTGTGGATCCCACCCGAATCCGTGACCCCATTTACGTTGCGGATCTCATTCGGCTCCGCAACTCCATTAACTTCCCGATGTAATTGCTGTGTCCACAATTCATATTCCGCGTTAGTCGGCCTAGCTGCGTTCGAGAGCTCCACCTGCTCCGGCCATGACTTGGCTTTAGTGAAAGATTGCTCAACAAGGTGCCGTTGGAAAAACGACCCTCTCATCTTGGCAACCGCGTAGTCCCAGTCTGTCGTGTACTCCCTAAAGAAAGGCCTGTAGCCGAGCATGCCACCGATCCAGCGTCCAAGGATGACACAAGTCCAATATCCAACTGTCCGTCGAAACGGCACCCATGCTGGTGCGGGAGTGTAGGCGTCCCCACCGTCTTGAATCTGGAACAAGAGAGCTTAGCTGACACTCGAAAGAGTAGTAAACGCATATTCGTCCGGCTGAAAGGAATTAATAGCTTACAGCGAGGTATTGGAACAAGTTGAGGCCTCCGTCGTGGAGCAACGCATCGTGCCAGTATCCGTACCAATTCTCAAAGAAGATGCGATCTAATTGGAAATCCATGCCAGAGTCGGAAGCACTGAGGTATACAGTCATATCTCCCTGGGAGTCCGGATGTATGAAGAATTGGTGGATACTTCCCGCTTTGACGGAAATTTCTCCATCTTCCGCTGTGACCGCCTTTTCGACGCCGTCAACGTGAATGCCCATCAAACCGGCTTCGACGCGAAAGTACTCCGTCTGGAATTGATGAAAATGCAAAAGAGGGCCTTTGGGGCGCTTGGGGCTATCTAGAAGCTTCCGCAGGTTCGCTGGAACGGGACCTTTGATGTCATGTTTGTATGTCTGACGGAAGAGAAAGCAGCGTCCTGGTGGCGGTTCAAGGAATTCGGTGGTGAGCAGTCCTCCAAAACTGTGGCAGTCGCTTTTAGTGCCAATATCGTTGTTTTGATGATAATTCCATTCTAGTGGCGCTTACTTTATGATTGTGGACTGCCCCGCCGAGGTGTGATATGGTACGAACGGTGCCATCGCCGACTTGCCGAGGGTTGGTTTCAAAACTTCGTTAGTATGAATAGAGGAGGCTGGGTTGTTGGGTTTGAGCCGTGGAAAATGCGTCGAGAAGAGGTCCGTCGAGCTAATATCTGTTGATTAGTTGAAAGCCGATATACTGTGATCGCCACTGAACGTCCCGTACGTCAGACAACAATTCTTTGACATATAGGTAGACTGCTTATCGCGTTGGCAGCATCAGGAATACTTTCGCTTGATAATGGCAGTGAGTGGGTCACGAGGCTGGAACGGAGCTATCAACTCCGAACTCCTTTAGGAAATTCTTCCACTGTCACATGAGACATACTTGGCGCCCTATCCATCAATTGACATGTCTATAGAATAACTTTCGGTTAGCTTTCGCGGCTGATGATGCAGCCAAAAGCGGAGCTACATCTTGTGCGTTTGCCCGGCAACTTCCGCTGAAGGCGGTATGGAATGC
Source organism: Cladonia uncialis (assembly GCA_002927785.1). Taxonomy (NCBI): domain Eukaryota; kingdom Fungi; phylum Ascomycota; class Lecanoromycetes; order Lecanorales; family Cladoniaceae; genus Cladonia; species Cladonia uncialis. Next base: position 29,632 of record NAPT01000141.1, on the reverse strand, counting down.
ATATGTGGATGATAGGCAACTGAAGCTTGCAGGTGCCACTAGTGTCAGCTGTCCACAATGTACGTTCCCTTCTCAAGCTTATGCAACAGCGATGAACCCCTCGCTCAATCCCAACTACTAATCCGGGGCGCCTCGAGAGAGGCCTGGGTTAAGTCTTACATAGGGCACTTGCGATTGACCTACGATCCTGCACATGCTCTTTGGGGAGTTTTAGATGGATCAAGTATGCCAGTGGAGCTACGTTAGCATATCGACCTTGCTGTAAAAGGACAGAGGACTCCGAGCAGTGCCTCTAACCTTTCTTGGATGAAGGAGTAACTGTGCTGGAAGGAAGTGATTGATGCTGTGAGCTAATCAATCCCAGCAAAGGTTCATGACCTACTATCTATCTCCTTGAAGAGAAGATTGGCAGCAAACCCCGTGACTAGCGCTGTGTATGATGTCTATGTCGACTCCGGGCACTGTAGAAGAGGTTTTTCATTTGGGATACCCCAAGGAGGTAGAGTAAGCTGGGTAGATGGGTAAATGTATATTAAACCCCCAATCTTCCATATACTATTGCCATACGATTTATGATACTCGCTTTTCCTTGCAGTCCACACGATCACTCACACAGGCTATATTTAGAATTAAGTTAGTGTAGCTATGGCTGGAATGGTAGATGACAAGGTCATCTTACCTCGGCCTAAAACGAAATCGCATGGCCCAGCTGCACCGAGCCAACTGGCAACTCCTCCATTGACGGCCAGTGCCACACCAATCGATAGTCCGACGGGAACTGCATCCCCCGGGTACCACAATGTTGAAGTAAGTAGTGCGCTCTTCTATCCACTTCTCATATGGTCTGACAGCGAACAAGACTGCTCCCTCGGACATTGCTGTTGTGGGCATGGCGTGTCGAGTGGCTGGCGGGAATGACACGCCGGAGAAGCTGTGGGAGTTTATTATGAACCAAAAGGATGGTTCAGGCGAAATCGACCCTTTGAGGTGGGAGCCATATCGCCGAAGAGACCCAAGGAACGCCAAGGAACTCGACAAGACAACTTCACGTGGATATTTTGTAGAAAATCTGGAGCATTTCGACAGTAGCTTCTTCGGGATATCTCCGAAAGAGGCCGAGATGATGGATCCTCAACAGAGGTTGTCCCTGGAAGTTTGCTGGGAGGCACTCGAAAGCGCTGGTATTCCCCCACAAAGCCTAGCAGGCTCGAATACGGCAGTTTACATGGGAGTCAACTCAGACGATTATGGCAAGCTGTTACTTGAAGATCTCCCCGGTGTCGAAGCATGGATGGGTATAGGCACGGCATATTGTGGGATACCTAATCGAATCTCTTATCACTTAGACCTTATGGGCCCTAGTACAGCTGTTGATGCTGCGTGTGCTTCATCGCTGGTTGCAATTCATCATGGACGCCAAAGCCTTCTCGCGGGCGAAACAGATCTCGCCATTGTTGGAGGTGTGAATGCATTATATGGTCCCGGATTGACAAAAGTACTCGACCAGGCTGGTGCAGTGTCCCCAGAAGGCTTGTGCCGGTCTTTTGACGATGAGTCGAAAGGATACGGTCGAGGTGAGGGTGCGGGCATTGTCATTCTGAGGAGGATGGATGACGCCCTGGACAACGGAGACAACATTCTTGCTGTCCTGAAGGGCAGTGCCGTGGGGCAAGATGGGCACACAAATGGCATCATGGCTCCCAACGGAAAAGCTCAAGAGCTCGTGGCAAAGAATGCTCTCAACACAGCAGGGATCGACCCAAGTACTGTTGGCTATGTCGAAGCGCATGCCACATCCACTCCTGTCGGTGACCCTGTCGAGGTAAACGCAGTTTCAAATGTCTATGGTAAAGGGAGGAGTGCCCACGAGCCTTGTTACATAGGCTCTATCAAGCCGAACATTGGCCATCTCGAAGCTGGAGCCGGTGTGATGGGCTTTATCAAGACTGTAATGGCCGTTAACAAAGGAATCATGCCGCCCCAAGCAAATCTCAATAAACTGAATTCAAGGGTCAATTGGGACGAGGCCGGTGTGCAAGTCGTGCGTGAACCCACACGCTGGAAATCTCCCGAAGCACGCCGTCGAGCAGGGATCTGCAGTTACGGATATGGCGGGTCTGTTTCGCACGCTGTCATTGAAGAATTCCGTGCCGAACGTGAGGAGTTTCCCGCTCTTGGCGGTATGGATGGCGAGACTAGTCAGGGACCAAGTATCTTGGTCATCTCAGCACCGCAACAAAAGCGGCTTGCTTCTCAAGCGAAAGCATACCAATCGTGGGTCCTTGGGGACGGTAAACTTTACAGCCTTTCTTCAATCGCAGCAACGCTGGCTACTCGCCGAGGTCATCACGATTATCGAGCGGCGTTTGTGGTTAATTCTCATGAGGATGCAGCTGATACTCTCAAAGCCTTTTCAGAAGGTGATAGTGGTGAATGGAGCGTTTCTAGCAAAGTGCTCGAGAGTGGCGATAGCAGAAAATCTGTCTGGGTATTCTCTGGCCATGGAGCTCAATGGAAAGAGATGGGCCAAGAGATGTTGCAGAACACGGTATTCCGTGAGGCAATAGCTCCGTTGGATCCAGTTGTGGTTGACGAAGCAGGCTTTTCAGCCTTGGAAGCTTTGAAGGTCGGCGATTTTGGGGCTTCGGACGAGGTTCAAATTCTCACTTTCGTCATGCAGATTGGGTTGGCCGCTGTGCTGCAATCCAAAGGCGCTGCCCCTCACGCGGTCATTGGCCATTCAGTAGGCGAAATTGCAGCTTCTGTGGTTGCTGGAGCTTTGACAGCGAAGGAGGGAGCCATTATCGTCTGTAGACGCGCGGTCTTATATCGCAAGGTCATGGGTCTCGGTTCGATGGTTCTGGTTAATGTTCCATTTTCGGAGATGCAGCAAGAACTCGGTGATCGGCAGGATATTGCTGCAGCCATCGACTCATCCCCATCGTCTTGTGTGGTCTCAGGCGCCGCCAATGTTGTCGCCGATTTTGCAAAGGTCTGGAAAGACCGTGGCATCAGGGCAATTCAAGTGAAGACAGACGTTGGTTTTCACAGTCCACTTCTAAACAGCCTTGTGGAGCCACTTTCCAAGGCTCTTGCGCAGTCTCTGAAGCCGAGATCTCCCTCTATCAAACTTTACTCAACGTCGCTCGCAGACCCACGTGGCCAGGATCCCCGCGATATCCAGTACTGGACAAACAACATGGTCAAGCCTGTTCTACTAACCCGAGCAATACAAGCTGCGGCAGAAGATGGCTTCCGGGTTTTCTTGGAAGCCTCTTCGCACCCCATCGTCTCCCAATCAATCGAAGAAACGATAGTACACAACGAGGTTGAAGATTATGCAGTCATCCCAACAATGACTCGAGGAAGTCCTGCTGAAAAGAGCATTCTTTACAGCCTTGCTCAACTCCATTGCAAAGGCGTTCCAATCTCTTGGAAGAGCCAAATGCCTCGCGACTGGGCGCCAGGGGTACCCACGATGAGTTGGAATCATCGACGTTACGTGAAACAGATAGAAACTGGACCCATGAACTCAGCGGAAGTACATGACAGCGAGAAGCACACTCTGCTGGGTCAGCGTATTCCAATATTTGGGGAAAATATGACGGTGTATACGACAAAGCTCGATCAAAACACCAAACCCTTTCCTGGAAGTCACCCGCTGCATGGCACAGAAATCGTCCCTGCTGCAGTGCTGATCAATACGTTTTACCATGGTACCGGAAAGCGCAACTTGCACGATATCGTACTCCATGTCCCTGTTGCAATAAGTGCCCCACGAAGCATTCAGGTCTCCATCCACCAAGCACAGGTGAAGTTGACATCTCGGCTAATCAAAGCTGAAGAACAATCCTCCGACGAAGAGTCATGGGTCACTCATACAACTAGCCGTTTCGCTGATCAAGACGATTCGCTGACTGATGGCGTGAAGAGCCCAGTTGACATTCCAGCCCTCAAGTCTGAGATCGGTACCCAATTGAAAGACACGTTTTCTATCGATTATCTCGATGGTGTTGGAGTTTCAGCCATGGGCTTCCCATGGAGTGTGACAGAGCACTTTGGAAACGAAAAGCAAATGATAGCCAAAGTGAACGTGGCTCCAGACGTTGCTGTAGGTTCTGCTCTGCCTTGGCATGCTCAATCGTGGGCCCCAATATTCGACGCAGCGACCTCGATTGGCTCGACGTTATTCTTCAATGAGCCTAGACTGCGCATGCCAGCTCAGATAGGTAGGGTGACCGTCGATGTCAATGCTACACCACCTCATATTGGATATATTCATGTCCGAGAGGCTACCCAGACTGAGTTAGCAGTCGACCTTGATGTTCTCAGCGAGAGTGGCCAACTATTGGCAAGTATGGAAAACATGAGATTCGCGGAAATTGAAGGTACGATAGGCGCTAGTGGGAGCGTTGAGAGTCTGGTGCACCAAATTTCTTGGACGCCCATGCCTTTGGCTGAACAGCCATTGGCGCTTGGCCACGTGATGCTCATCTCAGAGGACAAGTGGGCAGTGGAGAGATGCAAGAAGGCCTTGAAGGATCAGGCTACCTCCGTCGTATCCTATCCTTCTATAAATGACCTTCGTCGAGATAACGTGCAGGCAACCGAGGAGGGCAAAACGGCTCTTCTAATATATATCCCCAACCATGTGGAATATTTTGAGGACGTACCAGCGGCGGCTAGGAAATTCTGTACGGAGCTTGTTGACACGGTCAAATACGCTGCGGAACAATCCCAGCGCATCAAAGCATTCGCCATCACTAGCAGCGTCTCGAAAGGTCAATCTCCAACAGCTCTCGCACAAGCGCCCTTACATGGCCTCGGACGAATCATTGCATCGGAGCAATCAGCGACCTGGGGTGCGCTTATAGATAATGAAGATGATGAATGGACGTTCCCAGTCCAAGCGATCAAGTACGCCCAAGGCGCAGATGTAATCAGGCTTGATGATGGCGTAGCAAGAACAGCACGTCTTCGACGGCTTCCACGTGAGAAATTGCATCCGGCCGGCCATCAAGCACACGTTCTCCCACGTCCCGAGGGAACGTATCTGATCACCGGCGGGCTCGGTGCTCTTGGTCTAGAGGTTGCCAACTTCCTTGTGGAAAATGGCGCAAGGAGACTCGTGCTGGTAGCACGCCGACATTTACCGCCACGCAACGAATGGAAGACGGCCACGGGTCCAGTCGCAGAAGCATATAAAGCGATTGAGCGCTTGGAGGGTCTTGGCGCCACAGTGCATGTTCTTTCGATCGACCTTACTGCCGAAGGATCGAAGCAAAAGCTTGAAGCCTCTCTCAAATGCTTGTCGCTTCCTCCAATGCTAGGAGTTGTCCACGCGGCAGGCGTGCTTGAAGACCAGCTTATCCTGAACTCCACAGCCGAATCATTCGATCGAGTCCTCGCTCCCAAGATCGCAGGAAGTTTGGCCTTACACCAGCTCTTTCCTGTCGGGACTCTCGACTTCTTTATTCTCTTCTCTTCGTGTGGCCAGCTCTTTGGCTTCCCCGGGCAAGGCTCCTATGCCAGTGGAAACGCCTTTCTCGATACTCTTGCAAGCCACCGGCGTGAGCAAGGGGACAATTGTGTGGCGGTGCAGTGGACGAGCTGGCGTGGAATGGGTATGGCAGCTAGCACCGACTTCATCAATGCAGAGCTAGAGTCAAAGGGGATCACTGACGTTACGCGTGATGAGGCTTTCCGCGCCTGGACACACCTGGCCAAATATGATCTTGACCATGGTGTCGTATTGCGCAGTCGTGCTCTGGACGAGGATGAGCCCCTACCAGCCCCAATCCTAGCTGATATCGCGGTTCGTAAGCGTCGTGCTGGTGGTGCTGGTGCTGGTGACGGCGAGACCAAGCAAGGGCAGGGATCTGCCAGCGAGGTCCCTAAGTCAGGTCCCGAGCTTGATGCATATGTCGATACGGCCATTCGCACAAGCGTTGCTGAAACGCTTCAGATGCCGTCTGCGGACGACGTGGATCCTCAGGCAGCGTTGTCGGACCTGGGCATGGACTCTGTGATGACTGTTGCGCTGAGACGCCAGCTGCAAAAGGCCCTTGGCGTCAAGGTACCGCCGACACTGACGTGGTCTCATCCCAGCGCATCGCATCTACAGAAATGGTTCACGGAGCAGATGAAACAATAAGAGCCCTAACCCTAACATAACCGACTATGGGCGAGAAAGGGTTGAGACGGCTGGGTATGTTTGGGAAACTGTTCATCTATGAAATCACACACTCTCTGGTTGAGCAATTTTGTTTCTTTGGTCTAAATCTTAATTTCTATCATGCATTTCGAGGTATAGATCGTTAATTCATTCTGGGTTACTCAATCAACATGTTCATCACAGTAAAGACTTAACACGCTCAAGAAAATCATGGTCAATTTCATCCACACGCAGTAGCATCGAGACAGTAAGGCATTCTTTCATCCAGTAACCATACGAAATGGCTAAGTTCCACTTCAGACGTGCGACCGTTTGACGTTGTCGAGATATTGATCATGTACCTCCACCAAGAGTTGGCTTGATGCCAGAATGAACTCGAAGTCACTGGATACTCAAGCAGTGCTGGGCCACCATGCGCTACAATTCATACTTCTTTGTTTTCCATATGCTGTCAATACTTGATGAAAAGAATCAAGTTCAAGTTCATTCGGCAATCAACTGAGACCACGTTTCGGGGTTGATGCTATTGCCATCTGAGAATGACCATTCGAAGCCACTGAAAGAGTCAACCGGAAACCCTGCCCCCATTGTCCCTGAGAGTAAAGTGGGGTTCCAGAAATTAGGATCGTCGAGATCCATGTGAGGGAAATTCTCTATACTGGCGATACTGACATTGTTGGAGCTGAGATCGTTCGGTGTTGAGAGCGGGATCTTCGGTGCCTGTTCCGAAGGGGTAGAGCCTGTCCGAAAACGATCAACGAAGGAGTCGGCCTTTGCGGCAAGATCACGAGTCACATGTGTGGCACTGGCAGCGACCGCAAAATTGTGGCGGAAGATATCGAAGACCGCGATAGCACTGTCAATCGTTTTGCGAGCAGTGGGAGTGGAATGACAGATCGGCTTGGCGAAGATGAACCCGACCATGGAAAGGGTAGCATTCCACTGAAATTGGTACGCTTCATGCCAACCGTTCAGTATATCTGTCTCCTTAAGGATCTGGAGGATAATGTTAGTGCTGGCTATAGCGTGATTAAGGCAAGAGATGCTGTTGCCGTCCGCGAGTGGCGTCGATGAACCGCGAGACTTAGTAAAGCAAATAAAAGGCCGATACAGATTCATGATGAGGTTATGGTACAGCAGCTCGAGTAACAAGCGTTGTCGTTGGAGCCAGATGGGAGCAACCAGGTCGAGCTCTAGTGGCGATCTGTCAGTAGAGAAAGGCTCTCCGCCAGCCCTTCTTTTCGTCTTCAACGCCTCGGGGACGTTTTGAACCCACGTTCGCATACATTGGAGACTTTGCGAAAGAAAACCAGCAAGGATCTCCAAGTTTTTGGGGTTGCTGTAGAAGCACTTCTCGTTGCCTGCGCTCAGCACTTGTGCACATTTGCTCCCGAATGCAGTTTGGACCGTACGAGCAGCTAACACCAGTTTTATACAATTAACATGGTAGCTGAGCCAGGTAACGTCTTCAGTGGGAGAAGCAAAGCTGGGACCAGCCAATTGGGCAATCTCTCGGTCATCGGTGGGTAAGAGACAGTTCACCTCGGACATCTGAGCCGACCAAGGGCGTCCGAGTGCCATGCAAGCTTTACTTTCTAAGACAAATACCATCCACCACAAGCGTCGACGTGTTTCTTTTTGGGCTCGCGGAAAGAAATCGGGAGATTCCAAGTGAAGTCCAATAGTATGGGCGGTACGGATGGCCATGGCCAGAGTGTTGTGAGCCATGTTTAGATAGGAAGCATCCCGAAGATAGATGGCGGAAAAAATGTGACACTGCAATGTCATGACGGATGGCGCCTCGAGTCTGCTGGATAGAAGCATCTGGCACCGGCGATAGAAGTCCCGCCCTGCGATAGTTGAGTCATCGCTATCAATATCTGCCTTGAACGCCTGGGTGGCATTATTTCGGGGTACGAATGCCATTCCATATTGCATACACAGAGCAAGGACAATATCCACGAGGGGTGAAGGCTTTCGGGTTGCTCCGCTCGAAGTCCTCCATAGTGACTCGTAATACTCTGTGAACTCGGCTTCATCAATAATTGGTGTTGTGCAATAATAGCTCTGCCAGAAGAGCCCAAGAAAATACTCTTCTTGGCCTTTCGAAAGGCTCTCGCATACGGGGTAACTTTCTGAAGCCATGGTATATTCTTCTGAATCATATCTACATGAACTCGTAGGACTAGCGAAGACATTGCTCGCTACATGTGGCTGTATGTGGTTGTCAAGCTCGGGTAGTTGGAGGGTAAGGCCGATATGAGAACTCAGCCTAGCGAGGAAAAACGCCGAAGATGATGGACCAGAGAACTGTGTCTGGTGAGCCTGTGACCCTTTGGTCCACACGCCCTCCCATAGTCTCTGATTCCCTCGATGTTCCTCCATTGGATCCAACCTTGTAGTTGGAGACGTAGCCGAAGAAGAGGAGGAAGTAGATATTAAGGCGGCTTCGTTGCGAGTCCTGAGTTCTTCTTCAAGGTCCTTGACACGGCCCTTCAACTTCTCGATCTCCCTTTATAACGTTAGTCTTGTAGATTATATGGAATTGTGATGCAGAGTACTTGCTTGTTGGCAGTGGGAAGGGAATGGGCTTCACTCTTCCCAGAGTCTGAGCAATCTCCACCACGGCTCCGACAATTGTGGCATGGCCGCTCGTTGTCACATTTGATGCGGTTGAGGCGGCACCATTCGCACGCTCGAGCAACCTGGCTACGTTTCGGCTTTGTCGCTCCTGACGGCAGGGCTGTGGTGGGATTTGGGTCTTGTTCGTTCAGTGAGCCCCGTTTCTTCGGTGTATTCGTTCCACTTCGTCGGCCAGCCTGGGCTGGGGAGACAGCAGTGAAAGTTGTGTACATGTTGTGAGACTGTCAGTTGATGATCTCAATCAGGTAGACGCTGGCTATCGTGATTTGAAATGTCGGTGTTCTAAGGACGGTACGGCGGACTATTCTAAGCCCCGATAAGCGGCCACCGCACCACGTCATCGCCGTTAGGCTTGCTTACACCGTTGCCTGAGCAATGAATCCTTCACGATCTCGGCTTATGCCAACACCCTAGATACCCTAGATACCCTAGATACGAAAGTGGCAGTAATCTTCGTCCACAGCCTCATGGAAATACCGAGACATTGTTTCGCACTAAAGTAGTGCAGATTGGTAATGGGACCCCTAATTGCGGAAGTTTTCTCACTGGAAGGAATTCAACTGAGGAGCGGCACCAACCTAACGGTTTGCCCCTAAACACATCTCTAGTACGGTACATTTTAATGGCAAACCACCTACCACCACGACCACAAATAGAAATAGAAATCCTAGCTGCATAAGTTAGATAGCTAGATCTTACTAACCTAAAACATGTTCAAATTAGTGGCGAATCTAATGTTAATGCTCGTCCACGCCAACGTTCTCAGGGACTACGGGACCAAAACTTATAGTATACAGGGTGTTAGCCTAAGCCTAGGCGCGGGCTTGGGCTCGGGGTGAGCATTAGTCTCGGGGGTATACTCAGGCTTTGGGCGGCGCTTAGGCTCGGGGGACGGGCTCAGGCTCAAGCTCGGGCTTAGGCCTAGGCTTAGGCCAGGTGATACTGTACACCTAGGTATACGCACCCAGGTATACGTACCTAGGTATGTGCGAGTATCGGTAATCCCCTATCCAAATCCCATAGTTTATATATTCTAGGATCGGAAGATCTAGCTATCCTAACTCATACAGGATAGTATTTCTATTTCTCTGTATAGTCATAGTGGTAGGTGGGTTGCCATCATAATATGTGGTTCTTGGATTTTGAGGATTCTGGCGGTTCACTACTAATGGCGCGCCGTAGTATTTAAGGGTCCGCTCAGGGTCCGCTCCTAAGTTCCCGGCCGGCGCATCTGTCTATAACTCCCGCAGGGTTCGGTTGGGGGTAGCGCAACCTGAAAGTACGTGACAGATTGACAGCTACGATATTGGGTCGTGCATCGTCCTTGTACCAATCGTGTAAATTAAAATCCCAGTAAACTATCCTCATCGTGCATCAAGGCTGGACGAAATCTGCAGGGTAAGACCCGCACGGATCCTGTCAGCCACTTCTCAGAGCCGGACCATTCGGGTGAGAAGCGGCCACATCACCCATATCGTTATATTATAGAAAAACCCTCGCCACCCCCAACTTCGGGCACCATTGGCCCACTCGCATTCGCGAAACACTGGTCCAAGAGCAACCACAACAACACTAGGATTGAACAACTCAGGATGTACGTACGATTACCCCCCCTCTACCTATCGATACAGGGTAGCAGCTTACCAATCACTTATCTATCCTTGCTTTTTTCGGGGCGCAACCGAGTCGCAACCATAACCAAATGGAGAAGGATACCCATGGATTCTCTCACAGTAGTCTTCGAGACGGACTTAGCATCTGGAGCTGATCATTTTGATTGGAATCCGAATACAAATTTCCGTTTTTGGAAATTTTGAGCAACTACGTCGCGAGTTGTCAGTAGCTGAACGGAGGGACTTGGTAACAGGATCTGGAGGGTACAAAAGAAGTTGTGCGGCAGGAGTTGTTTCAGGCTCAAGCCACTTGTGCATTCCTACAACCCATGGAGCTCGGAGATATGTAAGCCATGTGCATCGGAGCAGTCTTGACGACTAAACTTATTCTGTCAAATACAATTGCGTGCCTACTCGGACTTGCCCCGAATGCAGGCCGACATAAGTGGTCAAGCGCTTCCGTTAGATTCGATGGGAATGGGACAGCCGGCTTATGCCGGAAGATGAGTGGAGAAGTAACCCTAGTGGTAGATTGATATTACAATACAGCCAGTCGAATTTGTACTTGGTTCTTCGGAGGCTAACGAGAGTTTGTTCATAGAGGTACCTATGGTGCCTTTGGATAGGTATCAGCCCAGAGATAGCGCTGTTCACGAAGAAGACTTTAGACGAGGAAACAACGCCAACGCATTCTTGTCGAATACGCCTGCTAGTGTCTCGGGTGGCGCGTCAAATCCTTCAAGGTTTCTCGTAAAACGCTCAATAGCTTTCCTGGGTGCGTTCGGGAAGTCCGTACCAAACAACACATGGTCTGGTTTGGCGATCTCAAAGAGTGCTTCGAGTGTAGCAGGGTTTGAGGAGATGGCTGTATCGTAGTAGAAGTCACTTGCTTCTTCTAACATCTTCTCTGTTGACTTTCCCACTGTCACTGGTGTGACCGGCAGCATGACGGCAGCGCGATGAATCAAGTATGGTAATGTGCCCCCCGCATGGGAGAGGATAACCTTACAGCCCGGATGTCTTAGTAGAGTGTCGCTGACGATGAGGTCCATGGCTGTACGACCTGTTTCGTGCGGGTAGTCGAACATGGGCTGAGGGAGAGATGGATGGATAAGCTCCCTATCAACAGGACAGGTTGGATGGACGAAGACAACTGCCTTCCTCTTGCTTAACTCTGCCCAGATAGGTTCAAAGTACTCATGTCCCAGATAGTAGTTGCCTTCTCCGTAGCGTGTGAACAGGGTCACACCGTCTGCCCCAAGTTCGTCACAAGCATAGGCGATCTCCTCGAGACACGCTTTCGTATCGAAGAGTGATGGGAGCGAAGCGAAAAATCCGTAGCCTGCGGGGTCCTTCTCTTTCAATGTACTAGAGTATTCATTACATTGGCGTGATAGCTCGGCGGCTTTCCCAGGATCCTTCTCGACACATGCTCCCGGAGCAGTGACTGAGAGAATGGCAGTCTTGTTACCGACGGCTTTCGAGAATTCGCGATCTTCTTGCTCGCTCCAAGAGGGTATGTACCACCCCGATGGATCTCCGCCAGCTCTGACAAGAGCTATAGGTTACTTTTAGTATTTATAGAGATAAATTGAACTTGACTGTTCAGAGGGCTCGAACCTTCGTGCATAGCATGCGGGTACACATGATGATGTACGTCAATCTTCGAGAATTTCGCTTGAGACATGGTTTGTAGTAGGAACAATAATTGGGAAAAAGTTGATTCGTGAGGATAGGGCCTGCTTTAAAAGCCGGGATAAAGGCTTGACGTACTTCGTACGCGTGACAGTCTTAAGGACATATGCTCCTACAGGAAAGGATCTGTAATGAATATGCGAGCAATGACCACTAAAAGGACTGAGATTAGTGTACTGCCAGACCCAAAATCGTGCGACGCTACCCGACATAGTCATACTCGACATTCTCGGCTGCCTATTGGGACTTCTGACGTCGGATGACTAAGGTGAGATCAAGTCTACCATGAGACCCCCCTCTACGTTGCATGTGTATTTTAAGTTTAAGTGATTGGCTAATTAAGGCAAAGAGTTTCGATAGTATGTTCTCCAATTAAACCTCACTATACATTGCTAAGGATAGTACATAGGATATTCTGATGGGTACAAAAAGTCCCATGGGCCAAGTGTTAGTTACGATCAGACCAGCACAATCCGCCGTTCTCCTGGACTTCGTAGTCATCACTTCCTACCGCCGTTGGTGCATAGAAGATGTGGTCAGGGTCATATTTCATCTTGATCGAGTAGAGGCTGGGATAATTCGGGCCGTAGAAAGCTTCTTTCCAGTCAGGTTGGTGAGGATCTGCCTGAAAAGATCAATCTTTAGCATTTGAACATGCCCAAATCGAATAAATGACGGGATCATAATACGGGGTGGAGTGCTCGGAGAAGATTACCTCGCTCATGTAACAACCTGACTCTGGTGCAAGAGCAGTCAAAGAAGGAACCCACTTATTGGTCATTTGCGTTGCGAGATTTTCCATATCAGAGATGATCGCACCATTAGGCCAGGGTCTACAGCGGAAAGATTAGTTTTAATCCCCACTTGGTATAGGGGTGAAGGGTGTGACGCACGTAGTCAATATAACAACTAAAGCAGCATCTCTCCACGAGGGATGGGCAGAGTTGTAAACATTTCCTACCACAGCTGCGGATACATTTAGTCCTATACCAACAAAAGTTACCCCTTCTTGGGTGAGATTGCGCACTACAGCGGTGAGTTCGTCGTTATTTTCCTGAATAACAGAAAGAGGAATGAAACGTCCCCCGTACTGCGCATTCTCAACCAGCTGCGTTGGGTTTGGTTCAATGAACGTATTGTAGTGTTCAAGGAATGTTGAAGATTCCGTTACATTCATCTGATAAAAGATGCCAAGTTCGTCAAGCCGGTTGAGGAATGGCTGAAGCATTTCCGTAACATGACCCGCGGTCATATTCGGGAAAGTAAGTGGAGTCAGTAGAAAAGATGTGTTCGTTATCTCGGCTATGGCCACACCACCAGCGGCAGTGTACCCAGGCAGGAGTTTATGATAGTAGCCAATGGCTTCGAAAAATTGGTCGACTCCGTTACCCTCGGTTGAAAAGCTGATCACGGCACCAGTAACGTTGAAACTTGGATACGCTTTAGCTGTGAGAGAATAGACAGCCCCGTAGGTACCGCCTCCTCCTCCGCTTAGAGCCCAGTAAAGGTCAGGATTCTCGGTACGTGTGGCCGTAAGAAAATTACCATCGCCATCGATGACTTCCCATTCTAATGTTTGATCTGCTGCGAGACCAAATTTAGAGCTCAACGCAGAGTGGCCACCGCCTTGCGTATAGCCACCAGCGGCTCCTACAGTGGCACAGTCCCCGCCTACAACAACGGAATTGTGATTATCTGCAGCTGCGTAAATTTCGGCATCTTGAGCACCCGCTCCCATTTTTACAGCAGGTCCAGTATACTGAGGACTAGTATAGTTCAGAAATTCGATGCTCTTAAGGTAATGGGTCCATATTGACAGGCCACCCGCACCAGTGGACTTTCCTAAATAGCTAGAATGCCAAGTCAGACTTGTGAACAAGGAAAAACTTACGGAGGCTTGTGGCTACATACTCATGGCCTGTGTTACGAATGACAAGGCGTACGTTCTTGGCTTTAGCAAAGGCGATAGTTTGGGAAAAATCAGATGGTGTCGATGCGTTGATCGAATAGCTGACCATGTTCCCAAGAGTGCACGAGGACTGAACAGGTGTGAAAGGATCGCAGGTCTCATTGGCAATGGATGGTGCCATAATTGAAGACGAGGATCCATCGCTAGGTTGCAACTATATTAGTAGCGTGAGAAAAGAGGACTTCGATGCACTTACTGGAGCTCTGGCTGTGTCCATTGGCTTTGTATGTAACTGCATACAGTCGAGTTATAGTCCGGTTCGTGGCAAGGCAATGCGAGCGGCTTCGTGGCAACGAGCTTTCCGCCAAGAGTGTTGTTGAAACTTGCCCACTCGTCTGAGGAAGGCCAGCAGGAGTCTGTAGGCATGCAACGGCATAATTTAGAGGGGTAGGCTATGCCAACTGTAGACAGGCAAAGAACAATGAGGGTAATGGCGACGCTGTATCGAAAGGGACCCATTCTCAATCCTGATGTTCAGCTTCAATTTGATTTGCAAAGAGAACAGTAATGTCTTGGAGACCAGAATTCTCATGTTATATAGGTCTTCAGTCAAGGAATGGCTTCTTTACCACCCAAGAGCAGTCGAAATAGTGATCTCATAGATATGTGGCAAGGCGTCAAATACCGTCGGCCCTTCAGGCGGAAATTTTGAGCACACCATCTCGATAGCGAGTAGTATCGCACCATGCTAATACGGCTCCGAAGCCGACTAGGACTAGATTAACGGACTAAACCACGCTGCAAATGCATGGTTTATATTTCATATACACCTTGAAGATGTTTGATATGGCATAGCATTGGGCGTACTGTCCAATTTAGAAATGATAGGACCTCAAACATCCCTGCCTGTGAAGCAAGACCTACTGCTCGGGATACCACGTCGGAGCTTTCTGGGACACACACCATCGGAGTCTATAAGGCTAAACTCGACTTCAGAAAGCTTTTGGGCAAAGGGACGACATCTTAGCATGCTTTCCACGTCTTAGGCTCTTCGCCGTATACAACGGTGATTAGATCGGCCGCTTTGCGCTGTCGGCATAAAGAGAAGGCATTCCATGTGTAATCGGTATGTAGTAAATGCAGACCTGGGACCCGAGTCGCAGGCTCATTTGTAGGCGAGAACGGAAGATCCGAGGCTGACAGATGGATGCCGGCCAGCTTTTCTTGCTTTCGGGTCATATACGTACGAATACAGCAATCTTTTCATTAACGACTTTACATTCTTACTCTTGGAAACCGCCCCAGGGCCGTTGGTGTTCGGCTTTCTGATGAATGATTACCTACGTGTAAGGAAAAGCCAATCACTTGGAGCTTCATCTTAGGAGTGTAGTACAGAGCAAAGCTAGGCCACGATCCATGTAAACATGGAGGGCAGAGGCATTAATAGAACAATAACAGGTATTTCAGCTCTGTTCAGGTTAGGGTATGTGGCCTGAACACCTAGGATGGTGGCGAAAGTTCTAGAGTACCTTACGTCACCCAGGTACTAATTGCTCAGCAGGCGCTCGCTAAGCCTTTTTGGGAGAATTTAAGCTAAACTCCTTCCATCTCGGACTGGCGCGTTTAAGCGCAGAGCTCCGATTCTCCTTTTGTGAGACATTCAAACCCGTCCTCAACATGGGCATAAAAGTCAGTTACCCGATATGGCCTGTTAAGGAGACATGCGAGCGTTTATGGAAGATCGACTATTTCACATACATCATGAGAGTACACGCGTGTGACCAACATCTGTTATTATTTGAAGATACAATGTGGTTTGACCATTTGCAAATGTGAATGAACACAGGACCCTTACCATGCCATTCATACTCATTATCTTTGGAGTAGTTGTTCTATCTTTCTGGTTGCTGCGTTGCGCCTTCACCTATGGCCATCGTACCCGGCGTATGCCATCTGGTGAGCACCAACTTTTATCATCTGCGTAACCGCTGACAGCTAGCAGGGCCGCCTACACTTCCCTTTCTAGGGAACTTGCTTCAGATTCCGAAGGCATACACGCATATAAAGTATGCTCAGAATCAATCCTGCAACTTCGCTGTATAGGAGCGTCTACTCTAATGCAACTTTGCTTAGGTTCACTGAGTGGGCCAACCAATATGGAGGTCTTTACACACTGAAGATAGGAAGCGGCACTATGGCTGTTATCACAGATCGTAGAATTGTCAAGGAAACAGTCGATAAGAAGAGCCAGCTCTACAATCATCGCCCTCCATCTTTCGTGTCTCACGATCTTATTACACAAGGCGACCACTTGCTTGTGATGCATTATGGTAACAAATGGCGAAAGTTTCGTAAGTTGATCCACCAACACCTTACGGAGGCCATGGTGGAGTCTCAGCATCTGCAAATTGTCGATGCTGAGGCAGTGCAACTTGTTCGGGACTATTTGGTCCATCCGGAAGCACATATGCTACATCCGAAGCGATTTAGTAACAGCATCACAAATTCAATTGGTACGTGATCCATTGCAAGATAGAGGGCAAGGGCGATGTTGATATCCCTGGATTGCAGTATTCGGCATCCGTACCCGCAGCAGTCAAGGGGAATACATGAGTCGTCTTTATCATCTGATGGAAGAGTGGTCAGCGATTATGGAGACCGGGGCTACTCCACCGGTCGACATATTCCCGTGGCTAAAACTTTTCCCGGAGCGATTCTTCGGCAACTACATCACCCGCGCACGCAACATTGGGTATCAGATGGAGACTCTCTATGACGACATTCTAGCAAAGGTGATTGCAAGACGAGACACAGATCACCAACAACTCGGAAGCTTTATGGATAAAGTTTTAGATCAGCAGGAGAAGAATGCCCTCCCTCCCAACCAACTTCGCTTCATTGGTGGAGTTCTTATGGAGGGAGGTTCGGACACCTCCTCCTCACTAATCCTTGCCATTGTTCAAGCATTAATAAAATATCCTGAGGTACAGCGGAAAGCACAAGAAGAAATCGATGCTGTAGTTGGATCGGAACGATCTCCGCAGTGGTCGGATCTAGCCAATCTACCATATATCAATATGATTATCAAAGAAGGTCATAGATGGCGTCCAATTTTACCTCTAGGTTTCCCTCACGCACTAGGCGAAGGTGAGAGTAGGTTACCCCCCTTATCCTATTCTACTGACAGCGTCCAGACGACTGGGTAGACGGCAAGTTTCTTCCAAAAGGAACCATCATTATTCTTAATGCGTGGGGCATGCATATGGAAGAGAGTACTTATGAGAGCCCTGCCGACTTCATCCCAGAACGTTTTGCACAACATGAAAAGTTGGCACCAGAGTACGCTGCCGGTGACTGGACGAAGCGAGATCACTTCGGGTACGGTGCGGGTCGTCGAATCTGCCCAGGCATGCACCTGGCAGAGCGCAATATGTTCCTCTCAATTGCTAAGTTGCTGTGGGCTTTCAAGTTTGAGGACCAAATTGACGCTGACGGAAAGCTGTTGAAGAACGACCCGGATCCCGTCAGTGGTTATCACCAGGGTTTCTTGTATTGTGCAAAACCGTATGGTTGCAAGCCTGTGGTAAGATCAGAGCGAATAAGAGACACCATCATGAAGGAATTTGCATTTGCGGAGAAAAACATCTTTTCCCAATTTGCAGAGGGTTAGGGAATATAGTTGGGAAGCAATAGTCCATGCAAAGGGAATTCTTCCAGACTATCTTATTTATCAAACAGAGAAAACTGGCTATCTTTCTTTCAGCTATCCCCCCCATGCGTAAGTAGCACGGACGTATCGAAGCTTACATGAGGGAACGATTTCATAGAGCTCATTCATAAGCGGGTCATGAAGCCTAGTTTCTAGCAACATTCTATTCCTGGGTCATAAGGCTTCTGCATATGCTTCGGTCACCATTTCCTTAGTAAGTCTCATCTATTGCCTCTCATCTCATGAGATAACTTATGTTCATTGGCGAGGTACCATCAAGCCTAGTAGTACAAGCATACAAGTCTCATTAGATAGAAGCCATAGCTGCAAGCTATGCACAATTCAAAATTGTGTTCCGACATGAATTCCTCCATCGACCATCAGATTCGTCCCAGAGACGAAAGAACTCAATGGACTGGCAAGAAACACGGCTACATTGGCGACCTCCCAAGTATTTCCGAGTCGCTTCAAAGGAATTTTGAGTCTCTGCTCTTCGACCCACTCTGGCATCTCCTTAGAATACTTTTCCCAAGGCCCTCCTTTGGCCAAGATCGGACCAGGTGATATGGCATTGACGCGGATACCTTTAGGGCCCAGAAAGTGCGATAACTCCTGTACATGCTGCAATTGTGCAGCTTTGCAAGGTCCATAGGCGGCGGGAGGGCTGCGGTAGAACTCTCTGCCCATGAAAGAGCTTTGTACAATTATGGATGGGAACGGAGATTTCTCGAGGTAGGTAATCGAGGCTTCGACCAGATTGACAAAGCCCATCAAATCTACGTTGATGCTCTGCGTCCAGGCTTCGTCGGTGCCATCCATGCGCATCGGCGACGCTTGATGAACAGTGCGTCAGCATCCTAGTTTCATGATTGCTATAGGAGCCCAAGGGCAACAAGGGGTGGTGTTACCATTAGCAATCACGGTATCGAGTCTACCAAATCTCTTTGCAGAGGCTTCCACCCAGTCTTTAAGCGCTACCTTCGAGCTGACATCCAGAGATGTACCGATAGCTCTTGCTTTGTTTGTCCCCGGAAGCATCTTATGGAAGTCATCAAATTCGGTGCCATCGACCGTGCGCGCAGAATATGAAACATTTGCTCCTTCTTGAAGAAAAGTTTCGACCATTTGCCGACCCATGCCCCGGGTGCCACCTACGCAATTACCACATAAGACATTGCCTTGCAAGTGCCGCAGCGGTCTGATGTATACGCTTTGGTTCTGGACTCACCAGTTATCATCATATGAGCACCTTCTAGCCCAGTCTGTAGCACCATACTGCTTCTGCCAAAATTTATAGTGCAACTGTGTCTAAGTCAAAAACGAGTTTGAGTGAGCAAAAGAACGTAAACGGCCCACGGTTTTATACGTCAGTTGCACTCCAAGCATCTCCGCGAGGGTCTGACTATGAAGTAATCTAGCTTGGCGTACGATGACTGTTATTGGTTGGGCCAAAATCGTGGAGCGTTGATGACTAATAATGATTGCAGTCGACTCCGAGACTCCTTAGCTCCTTTGAGTAATCACGATATACCTCCCCGGAAACAGCATACACAGCGGAAACGGTGACTAAATAAGTAATTGATTTACCCTGTTCATGTCGAAGCTTTATCAACTTGACCTTATAATGTTCCCTCTCTCATTCTCCCAATTTGGTTCTTACCTCACAACAGAATCTTCATCGGGTTTTGTGGCCAGAGCCAAGCTCAAACTCATCTCCTCGTATCGTCGGATATCTCACAGCACAATACTGTTTTCTTGGCTGAATGGCAATGTCCTCACGACATCTTCCCAACGGAGGTACTGAACCTCTCGACCACAAACATGATGAATCCGCCAAGATGGAAGACGCTTCCAGCGTCGTTAGTAAGATGGTCAAAGATTTCCTTGCTACTCGAGACTCGGAACCCAGTGGTCGAGCTGATGTTTTATTCGACCGATTATCAGTGGAAGGAAATGGAAAAGGGGTAGGTGCATGAATCACCCATGATCTCGCAGGACGAGATTAAGTACTGATGCTACGGCCTCTTCCTTGCACATAGGTTCAAGCAGCTCCAACAATCCGATCTACGGCCAAGACTTTCCTCAACACCTTCAACCCAATGACCTATCGGCGAAAACCACAAGAGTCGCGGCTCTTGCTTCACGAATTCTCAGGGACCATTGGGGCTGGAGAAATGTTACTAGTCATTGGGCGTCCTGGAAGTGGTTGCACCACTTTCCTCAAGGCTCTCGCAAACATGCGTGGAGAGTACAAAGAAACCACGGGCGAAGTAACCTACGGTGGTCGTTCCGCAAAAGAAATGGACCAGAAAAATACAGCGGATATTGCATTCTGTGGTATGAAATGCCTTAATGCCACATCCTCATTAAATTGTGACTAAATTCAATATAGCTGAGGAAGACGACCATTTCCCTACTCTCACGGTGGAACAAACATTAAGGCGAGCAACATAAGGCCCCAAGGATCTAGTTTGTTGGCTAAATGCTAAGACTACACTAGATTTGCTGTGCGAGCTCGTTGGGGAAAGACCGCATCAAGCTCCCAAGTTAGTGACGCTGCTGCGCAACTTGCAAGACTCGTTGGTCTAGAACGCGTGTTGGGGACAAGAGTAGGCAATGAGTATATTCGCGGATGTAGCGGAGGCGAAAGACGACGCGTCACTTTGGCTGAAGCGCTGGCCACATGTCCACGGTTAGAGATATAGGGCGCCTAATTCCAGGAACACAGTATACTGATACCACGCAGTCTCCTTTGTTTGGACAATCCTACAAGCGGACTCGACTCCTCGACTGCCTTGGAGTTCCTTCAGATGATGCGTGAATTTACAAATCTAACTGGGTGTGCGTCGGCAATGAGCATCTATCAAGGCAGTAATGCCATTTTCCCACTCTTCGACAAAGTTTGCGTCCTCAACTCAGGCCGTCAAATCTTCTACGGCCCTATTACTGAAGCCAAACCTTACTTTCAAGGCCTGGGGTTTGAATGCTCGCCAACGACAACGACCACCGACTTTCTGAACTCGATGTCGGCAGATCCTGAAGCCCTTATTGTGCATGAGAAAACCAGGAGCCGGGCGCCTCGATCAGCAACAGAATTTGAAAAAGCCTTTCGTTCTAGTGTCCACTATTCATCTGTTCTAGAGACTATCGGAACAGCCAAACTATTGCCAGCACATGGCACACAGGGCCAATCTGCTATCTATCCTCTGACACTCGTACAGCAGATCTGGCTATGTGCTATGCGCCAATTCCGTATTCTTATGACCGATTACAGGACCTGGGGTGTCGAAATGGTATGCATCATCATCCAAAGTTTAGTGTTGGGTACTTTGTTCAGAAATCAGAGACACTCGACCCAGTCATTGTTCATTTTGGCAGCCTCCCTATTCTACGCTGTTCTTGTGCCCGCCCTGCAATCCATGAGCGAATTCAGAAACACCTTTGAGCAAAGGCAGCTGGTCCTCAAGCACAAGCGTTACCAGTTCTATCGACCACTGGCTTATGCTTTTGGTCTTGTTGTGACGGATCTGGCTTGGAAAATATTGGCCATCGCTTACAATATCCCATTGTACTTTCTGACGAACTTTCAGCGAACGCCGGGCCATTTCTTTATCTGGTTCTTCACTGTTTACGTTGAGCATATGTGTCTCTCGATGTTTTTCAGGGCTATCGCGGTTTTTTCTCCAAATATGAACAGAGCAGTATTGCCTGTGGGCATCCTCTTCAACTGCTTCGTTCTGTACACAGGACTCTATGTGCCCCCCCCACAAATGCAGGTATGGTTGGGTTGGATCAAATACTGTAACGTAAGCTCTCAGTGTCAATTATTTCAGACGGATCCGAAATACTGATAACCTTCTAGCCTCTGTATTACGCCTTCGAATCTGTCATGATCAATGAATTCGCCGCCCTGCAATATGCCTGCAGTCCTAATGATCTAGCTCCCGCAGGGCCTGGGTATGATAACATTGCCAACCAGGTCTGTGCAGTCGTCGGATCAAGGCCAGGTGAGGGGGCCATATCAGGAGCATCATACTTGCAAGCTCAATACGGGTTCAAAATGTCCCATCTATGGAGGAACATTGGGATCAATGCGGCCCTATTTATCGCATTTGCCATATGTACTGCGTAAGTGATCATTATCACTGAAACAAGTCCTCAGGCCTTGCTAATATACTTTCCAGTGTGGGAATGGAACTCCTGAAGCTCCCTGCCGGCCGTCTCGCTACCATTTTCTACAAAACCGAGCCTCAAGATCTTGCGTTCGAGAAAGCTGTCATACCCTCTGACGTCGAGAAGGGAGGCTCTTCCGATGATACGCTACGTCCTATTGTTCAATCACGAAGTAAGCGGAGTAGGAAACTTTCACAAGATCTGCTAGATCGGAAAGGGCATGTTTTTGCATGGAAAAACATAACTTTAGACATCAGGGTAGACAAGGAACAAAGACGAATATTAGATGATGTAGACGGTGGGTCAATTTCCCCATTTTTGGACAAAGAAGACTGAGTATCGGCGCAGGTTGGGTAGCTCCAGGACAATTGACGGCTCTGATGGGCATGTCGGGGGCTGGAAAGGTTAGAATACCTCAACGACCAATGCCACATAGTATGGCAACTGACAATTACCAGACAACCCTTTTGAACACCCTTGCTGGACGTTTGGACATCGGTACACTCACGGGGGACCTCTTCCTAGGCGGAAAACCACTACCTCGGTCTTTCAGCCGTCAGATGGGTTATGTGCAACAACAGGACATCCATCTTCCGACACAGACAGTGCGTGAAGCCCTTCAGGTCACTGCAAGGCTGCGCCGTCCCATGGAGATTCCAGGCGAGGAGAAAGATGCATATGTTGAAAGTGTAATTGACATGCTCGAAATGGAGGACATTGCAGATGCTCTAATAGGGGTGCCTGGAGCTGGCCTCAATCTGGAGCAGCGGAAAAGAGTCACGATTGGAGTTGAGCTAGCTGCCAAACCAGAGATATTGTTCTTAGATGAGCCGTCTTCGGGTCTGGACGGACAGTCTGCCTACTCAATCATTCGTTTGCTTCGAAAGCTGGCTGATACAGGTCAATCCATTTTGTGTACTATCCATCAACCAGCTGCTGAGCTCATTGAAACTTTTGATAGCCTCATCCTGCTTGTCCGCGGTGGCAAGGTAGCTTATGACGGACCAATGGGTAAGAATTGCTCCGAGCCGATCAAGTATCTCAGCACCTACGGCAGACCCTGTGGCGAGCATGAAAATCCGGCGGAATATTTCTTGGATGTCATTGGAGCAGGGTCTAGATCCACCGTAACAGATGACTGGGCCGATGTATGGCTTCGCAGCGAAGCCAGAGAAGCGAGAAGGCCAAACCTTGAAAATATGACCTCGACATCACCTTCAGAGCAGCGATCGCTATCAGAATATGGGAGAACTTATGCCACACCATTCTATGTCCAGCTATCCGTTATCCTCGAACGCACGTGGCTATACTATTGGCGAGAACCTGACTACGGCATCTCAAAGCTGCTCCTAAATGTGGGTAGCTCGCTTTTCAACTCCATGACATACCTACAATCTGGTCCAGATCAGCGAGGAGCGTACAATCGAGTCTTCTCCGGATTCATGTCACTCATAGTGGGACCACCTTTGGGCCTCCAAGTCGAACCAAGATTTACCAGTCTCCGTGATGTTTTTATTCACCGGGAGAAAGAAAGCCTGACATATCACTGGACCGTTTTTGTGCTCTCCGCAATCATTATCGAGCTGCCATACGCTGTCATTACAAGTCTGGTGTATTGGTTACTTTGGTACTTTCCGGTTGGCTACTTTTACACTCCTGTCCGAGCAGGATATAGCTTCCTCATGTACGAGCTCTTCGCGGTCTTCGCCACGAGCCTTGCCCAGCTTTGTGCGGCGACAATGCCAAATCTCAGCTCGACATTCACGGCCAATGGCTTCTTCTTTATGTTCTGCAACACATTTGCTGGCACTCTATCGCCTCAGCCTGTCACGCCCAAGGGCTGGGAATGGTACTACAAGGTATCGCCACTACTCTACTATGGGGAAGGAGTCACGACCAATGTATTGGAAGGCTTGAGCCTTACATGCACCAGTGCCGAGATATCGATTTTTGAACCTCCAGCAGGGTTGTCTTGTGGAGAATATGCCAAGAATTTCTTGACAAGTGCGACAGGCTTTCTCATGAATCCAGATAATAATTCCGGTTGCCAATACTGTCGCTACAAGAACGGACAATCCTATGTAAGCCTACCCTTACTGCGATCAGTGATTTTTTTCCCCTTCCATATGACGAGGACATTGTCACTAATCCATAATGTCACAATAGTATCTGCAGTACGGCTACGAGTTCGCCAATCGCTATCGGAATATTGGCATCTTCATCGGCTTTATTGCTTTCAACTATACCTTTGTGATTGTTGCTACCTACTTGACAAAGATCCACAAGTGGAAGAAGCACTAAATGGAGGACAATTGAAGGCAGCGACCAAAGACAACACAGAAAGAGCAGACTATCATCGTACGAGTCTCTTTTGCATCCGTGATTGACAGCGAAAGGGATGAGGGCCAAAAAAGGTGATGATACAAATGATGACTACATGGGTAAGTATTTGCATTACTCGATTCGGGCATGTAATCCCGAACACCCGGTTCTCCAATAGACAATTCTAGCATATTATGTACTCATACAGCCAGATGTGAGGTTTTGTCCTAACATAAGTAGATTTATCAGAGGTGCGTGGTGGAGAGCCCGGCACTGAATGGCTTGTTCAAAATCATTTCAACGGAATCATCCATAGGGACACTGCCATGCAAGAGCTCCCTATTGGCTGAAACAGATACGAGCACATTGCATATGGTCTTGCAGATTATTTTAAGTGCACACTATCGTTGGTTTGCGGAAAGCCTTGATTATGGTATTCAAAGTAGACAGGCTTCGTGGGGAACTACCTCACATATTTCAGTCCTGCTGCTGGTGGGGCTAGCCATGACTCCTACTATTCGGCGTCCATGTGCGCCACAGGCGCAACATCGTTGACCTGGATCCCTCCACGCTTCTTCTCTTCGCTATCATGGAACGGTAAGCTCCACCCACCTTCTCCTTCCGGCGTCGCAAGCCAAAGTCTCATCAGATGCCGTCTAGGAGCTGGGGGTGCATGATCCTTGTATTCGGTTCTCGCATGGAGCACGTGCGCATTGGATAGAAATTGGATATCCCCAACTTCTAGAATCATGTGCAGCGATAATTGCTTGCACGTTGACTCAAGAACATCTGCTGCTTCAAGCTGCGCGGGGGAGAGTGGTGGTATAAGCCCCGCAGAGGAAAACCTTTCCAACGACCTGATATAATATGGGTCCCATCTTGCACGAATCATTAGCTTTCTTGTCCAGATCCTGGCATTCTTAGAAGAGAATGTCATACTTGCAATATACTCTTCTTTCTTTTCCCCTGGGCTCAAGATAGAAGACGCTGGTTCGGATATATGGGTCCTCACCCTCACTAACCTCTCCCTTACGGTCAAAGTACCATATTGGCTGAATGAGTGTATTCAAAACATCTGGCCGCTCTCGCCGGAGGACATTGTATACGTGGTGAGAGGAAACGATATCGGACTCGCCGCCTTCGAGAGCGCGTGCAATACAAAGCAGGCCTACAAGGTCCGAGTCATCGGCGTGGAAGTACTGACTGTTGCCATGGATCAATAAGAAATCAAGAATGCAATGTAATAGTGGAGATATACCGTGCGTTTGTCCTGTATATCCTGACCCTGTCAATCTTCGTCGCATCCTCTCCCAAGTCTTTCACGTGACCTAAAACATGGCCTTTGCCGTTTTGACTAACGAAGTATCCAAGGTACGTCCCTAAGCCCATATATGCAATGGCTGATTTGTGATTTCCCCATCTTTCGACAGGAAAACCTTTGAAAAGGATGAAACCCTTGCCGTTGAGTAACTCATTGCGTACAGACTCGAGAAAGCTTGCAAGTCTAGGCAGTCGAAAATTCTCCTAATACCATGTTAATGTGGAGACAAGATGGCAGGGTAGTATTGAAGAGACCTTTGAGATACCGGTTAGCGGGATTGAGGCCGCTTTGAACTTATCTGCAGCGTCGCTGAGTTCGGCGATCTCGTCTTCCATTAACCAATGCGTCCATCTCTCAGGATTGTTCCTATAGTCTTCGGCATTCCAGACTGTAGGACCAGTGATCTCATCAGGAAAGTCCTTATAGCTCCTGAGTTGCTCGTAGATTGGAGGGTGCTGGCCAGAGGTCTTGATGCAGTCTGGGAAAACTGGCCTTAGAGCATGTCCTTCAAGAATGCCAGGGCTTTGGTGCTGTAAACTTGGTGTCAATTCAGGCGCCATACATAGAGCTCTCCGTCAAGAAGACCTTGTAGCGTAGAAAAGGTGCAGAAGCTCTGGGAGTATGCAGCACAATGATACAGTAATACTACTAGTCTCTTAATTGAAATGTTGGCGAGCCGTCACTACTCAAGTATCCTGTTGTATTTAATATCATTGTGCAAGAAAAGATTTCCTGAACGGTACTGCGTACGCATCACCGTTACATCAACGACTATGGCGCAATCGCATTGGGAGATGTCGCGAAAGCGGGGAAGATCAATCATTATGGCCCCAATACAAGCCCCGAAGCTAGCCCTAAGAAGCGTCTAATTGGGGGCTTCCAAAATTGGCTTTCGGGCGGTATTGCGGGACGGCTCTAGGCTGCTTGAAATCTCCCGTTGACAATGATATCATAAGAAGATGCCGGCTCCCAATCATGTTTGGAATCTCCATCTCGGATCTTCATCGCCCAGCCACTCATCTTCATCCACCCCAACAAGTCTGTCGTTTCTCTCCCCCTTATCTCGCCGGGCATTCTCCTTCCTCAGAATCATCCACAGAGTCCCCACGACTAGGACATTAGAGCATAGGTACCCCAAGGCAAAGCTGTGCCCAAGAAAATACCTGGGCCCATCAGTGCTTCTATACAATTGCGTACCAAGCACCGCCCCAAGATTGCCAATCGAGATCTGCATCGCATTTGCCGTCGCTCGTTTGGTCTGCCCGCTGACGTTATTTGCAGGCCACGACAGGACTATCGCTGTAGCAGGGTAGATGCCTGCCGCGGCAAGGATGGTACCGAAGTAGCCTACGCCGGGCTTGGTCGAGGATAAGAGGATGATATAGCCAACTGCAGCCAGGGATGAAGCGCCCATTATGAAAGGTGCTCTGATTTTGAACTTTTCTGAAGCTACGGCGACGGTGATTGTGAGCAGTGTAGCAACTGCGTACGGTGGGACAGTAAGCAGTTGAGCCTGAGCAGCTGTGTATCCTAACTCTTTGATGATGGTAGGGAGAAACAACGAAAGGGTGTAGAGTGGGAGGCTCATGGTGTGGAAACCTAGCCCGTAAAGCCAAACTTTAGGATCCCGGATAGCGAAAGAGACGTTGGTCCAAGTGAAAGCCTCATTCCTTGTAGCATCGTTGTTAGAAACTAACCGAGCGTGGACAAAGTCCCTCTCCTTTTGGGAGAGGAATTTAGCAGTAGACGGATAGTTGGCGACGAAGAAGTAGGCTACCAGCGAGACCAAGACAGTTAGAATCCCTTCAAGGATGAATATCCACCGCCAGCCGTGAAGGCCACCAACTCCATTCATATGGGCAATGCCCTATGATCACGAGCCAATTAAAAAGTGCCAAATGATGTGACGATAGTCACTCACCCATGCAAGTACACCTCCGAAAGCCCCAGCCAGAGATGCAGCACTAAAGAATAGAGATATTCTGTAATGCTGCTCCTCTCGTTTATACCACATCGACAAATAGAATACCACCCCCGGGAAAAGCCCACTTTCTGTCATGCCCAAAACAAACCGTGCGACAAAAAATCCTGCCATGTTCTGTGTGATGCCAAGCAAGGTCGCAACTACTCCCCAGACGAGCGTGAGGGTAGGTAGCCATAACTTGGGAGACGTCAACTTCAGTACGATGTTACACGGCACCTGACGAGTCAGCTATTAGCATGGTGATAGGCAATCGGGTATGGTATCACCTCAAACAAGACATAGCCAACGAAGTAAAGAGTCAAGCCAGTAAGGTATTGATTTCCAGCTATAGCGCGTAGTCAGTTTAACTACTCCTAAGTGTACCAAAAGGTCCTTGACCTACTCATATGCAAGTCCGTCGTCAGACCTTCGAGACGTGCGTTTGCAACTAACACTTTCGTCAGCAACTTCGGATGCCTGTTGCTGGAGAGATCGAGAAATTACCATTGCTGCGATCCAGGAAGGAGAGAAGGTACAACAAAGTCAAAGCAGGCAATAACCTGAGATCAAGTTTTCGTAGTAAAGCTTTCTCCTCCACCCTGAAGCTGGCGCCTAGGTCTTCATCAGAGCCAGGGTAAGAAGAAGTAACAATTTCCTTGTTTCCAGAAGTTTTGTTTTCTGGAAACGAAGGATTTGATGCCTTTTCAAGATTGGCCATTACTTCTCAGAGATATTTGAATTTGAGGTCCTCCGGACGCAGAAAGAGCACTTGAAAAGAAGACCTGGAAGAGCAAGGAACGAACACAAGTATATCATGAACAGAGCGGCAGCTTGTCCCTGCTACCTGGTCGCACGCGAAGCACGCAAGCCCCGTGTGCGGGCCACATGCGGGCTAGTGTGTACACTTACAACTTTCAACGCAATTTTATTGCAACTGACGACATGCTGTAGTCTACCTTAGGCAATGGGCTGTGAAAAGAGCTTGAAGTCGGCGCTGCCGCTATCTTTATTAGCTCGACCCGTCACTATCATTAGGGTGACGCGAGATTCTCATCTGATGTCGTGATTAGATGACGTGCCCACCGGACTACTCCGAGAGCGCCTGATCATCGAACCTGCGTATCAGCTTATAGTGAACAGCGTTGGAAATACAAGGCCTGTTAAACTAGTTGTGATCAAGGCTTGATGTTGAGCGTGACTATTGGTGGACCAGTACCGCTGGCCATTCATACTCTAGGCACGACTCAAGTATGGTTTGTGCAGAACAAAAGTGATAGAATTAAGGTTACGATCGAAAGAGTAGACTCAGGGTTCCCTCCGGTCTGAGCAGAGGCACTTACCATTGTTGGTTGGCATGTCACCGTAGGTCGTGCTAATCTCGATAATACATTATACTCTTCGCTTCTTCAATTGGTATTGGGCACGTCGAAGATATGGTTGACTCTGACCAGGCACTTACAAGGGGCAGTTTCTAGTCTCAGCGAAGAAGATAAGCTGCAAGCGTTATAAGCACGTACACCTTAGTCGAGACTTGTTCTACTTCATAGCATGGACGAGCCAAATCAATACGGGGAACATCGAAGGGCTATTCTGGCGTGCCAAGGAGGCGGTCCCCATGGCCTGGACAACCCCCGCTCGGGCGGCGCTAATAGGGCTATTGGCGTATGCATAAAGGTTCCGAATCCTTGGCGGAAAAAAAAATTCCATCACTTATGAATCCTACCACCAAAACTATATATAAATCGGAACAAGCAATAGAATTATTTTATAGTATATCGCTGTCAATTATTCCTATTTAGATATTCTTAAAGCTATATAGAATCTATCTCTACTATTATATCTACTTATTACAATAGAAATTTATATTTTACTTATAATATTAAATAGTCTTTAATTAATTTTTTTATATTTTAATAAAAATTTAATTAATTAATATAATCTTTTTATTATATTTAAAAAGATATTCTATTTTTATTATTATTATTATTAAATCTATAATTACTAATATAAAAACTTTATCTTTTATTATTATTTTCTTTTTTCTTTTTTTCTCTAAAATAAATAAATAAAAATAATATTTTAATAAAAAAAAAATTAACTATTAAATAA
>NAPT01000140.1:0-53757 GCA_002927785.1 Cladonia uncialis | reverse complement strand
GGTTTCCTGTTGGGGCGGGCATTGGATGGATGGGCAGGGTAGGGTAGTCTTGCATGTTGCTGGGTGCCTGGTTTGTGGTGGAAGATGAGATGAGATGAATTGAATTGAATTGGGGAAGTGGATGTGGTGGGATAGGTTTCGGACTCATGCATGCATGTCTGTATCTCTGCTTAAAACATTTCCGTAGCAAGCAATGCATTTTAGGAATAGATGTTTCCTTCATGCGATTATTCTTGATGTGGTGAAAAAGATTCGCTCAGATGCAAAAATGCAATGGGGGGGTATCTATCTAATTGAATTTTGTGTGGATGATTTCGGGGTTCTCGTGCCAGTCGTCGATGTTGACCCACATCTGTACGTATCGTTTGGTTATTATACATATGCGTATTATAAGAATGGAGGGAGAAGAAAGGGATTGTTGGAGTAGTTACATACCTTTCTGAAAGTGCTCAAGCCCGCAAGGATACTCCCACCAATCCACGTACTGTATTTCCTCTCTGGCGGAGCAAATATTTTTATCCGCATATCCTTCACTGCTAATCTCTGCACTTCGTGTAGTAACCTATCCCCAAAGCCTTTGGTGAGGGTGGAGCCACCTGAGAGGACAATGTTGCCGAAGAGGGATTTGCGGAGGTCCATATCTGTGCGGTTTATGGCGTCGACGACGATTTGGTGGATCCCGGGGTATTCGAGACCAATGATTTCGGGGTCGAAGAGGATTTCGGGGGCGCGATAGCGCTCTGGCCCGATCTGGTAGGCTTAGCATCGTATGTCCCAGCGATGTGGTAAGTAGGATATTGTACCTTCATTTTATTGCCGTCAGGAAGCGTATACTCTACGACCTTCCCCTCCGGCCTCCCTCCATGCTGCAACCACTCCTTCTCCTCCTTCTTCGGATCCAGCGCCACATACCCCGTCTTCTCCTTAATCATCCTCACGACCTCCTTTTCCGCACTCGTGTGAAACACATACCCGCTCTTCCTAAACAACAATTGCATATGCTCTGTAACATCCCGTCCTGCGACATCTATTCGCCGTATACTGCTCGGCATCGCGAAACCTTCGTAGACGGGGACGGCGTGCGAGACTCCGTCGCCAGCATCGAGCACTATGCCTGTTGTGCGGCCGGAGGCGTAGAGGGAGAGGACGGCTTGGATGGAGGTGTAGAGGGCGGGGACGTTGAAGGTTTCGAAGAGAATCTGGGCGGCTGTGTCACGATTTGCTCGAGGATTGAGGGGGGGTTCTGTTAGGAGAACTGGATGCTACGAAGACAAGTAGTCTGTTAGCAAGAGACTTCTAGTTTACAGCTCAGCAGGGTGTCCGAGCAGATGCTCTAGCTTTTCTACCTCTTCACTCAGGGTCTTTAGCTCCTCTTGATAAACAAATTGCCATATCCTCTCCATATCATCCCAATCGGTGACAATGCCATGTTCCAACGGGTATCTTATCTTCAATAACCCTCTCAATTCCTCCGCTCTCTTCCCTATAAACACATCTCCTTCTAACGCTCCAGCCAGCACTCTGAGATGCTTAGGTCTACCCACAAAGGAGGGAAAGTAGCATTTTGGAAGGTCTTCTCCAGCAAAGCCAGCTCGTATCGTTCCACTGCCGTTATCGAGTACTATAGGGGCGTTGTGAAGCGTTTCTGTCATGGTTTAGGGAGGTGGCTAATCTCAGACCGGCGAGCGCAGATAGAGGTGATGGTTCACGATTGCTGCCCATGAGCATCTCCAATAGTACCTGAAGTTAGGCGAGAGTGCATAATCCCAGATTTCTGCGATGGTAGGCTACGAATTTGGCAGCTCCAATTCTACAGTCCCATGTCAACAGTCTAGGTTCCAACCCCAGCTTTAGGGCAAAACCCTGTACTTTTCGTAGGGACCACAACTATTTTGTTTGCAAGGTCATGGAATTCCTTGAGACTACCAAATTTGTTATGGAATTGGTTACTTTTGACTCTGTATTATTAGAGATCTTCATAATTGGTGTGGATTATAGAAAACAAAATTTAATCAAGGTTTTGAGAGAGGTAAAGATTGACCCATATTACGAACGTAAAGCCTTACTATGGTTTGTATGCTCATGGAAATTTATAGTAGCTTTTTTGGTTGAAAATTGTTTACTGTACCAGTTCAAAAGTATAGGTTCTGCTTTGAGATCGGCTTGTACCCTGGATTTCTGACCTAGTTCTGTACCTAGAGACGCGAAACCCGATGTCAAGATATCAGAAATGTTCCCCAACCGCCCAACTTGGTAATCCTGGAGAGTAGGCTGCCGCAATTCGGGGGCTGTGCAGATGGGGTGGAAAGGGAGAAGGCGCATCTGCGCACGGTTGGCTCACATAGTTTCGAAAAGAAGGATTGCGGTATGCTAGCTAGCGTATTACAATCTGTCCAAACATCTTTGACAATACCACTCGATAGCCTGAATGAATAACTCCGAATCAAAGGCGTACAGTGGAGAAAGGAGAAGATAGAAATTCGTGCTTGCTCAAAATAAGACCCAACACTAGGATTACTTTCCGTGGGGTATTGGATAATGAGCCTCGGGCCTGCAAGTCTGGGCATAGAACACCAACATGCACAGCCCAATAACATCTCAAAAAGTGGTTATTAGGGAAATACATGCAAACTCATAAATAACTCTACTATCTATAGGTTTGATCATACAAAGTCATTGCCTAGAGGCTTTGTTGAAAAGCTAGAATAAGATTCCCTATTTCACGCGGCTCATTATACAATACCGCGTCGATAGTACAAGCTCACGAATGAAAGAGCCTAACTCCAACAAGAATAATCATATGAAAACAATCTTCAGATCATCTTGCCCTCGAATCCTATTCCCCCAATTACACTTAAGCCTCCTCCTCTCCCCCCTCCTCCTCCTCAGAAGGCGGCCCATCCGAGTCATCACTCCCAAAATCCGGCTCCTTCGTAACAATACCGACCCCGTTACTACCCAACGACAACATCACAGACATAGTTTGCGCGAGCTCATCTCCATCCTCGATCGTAATTGGTCCGCCATGGCCATCTTGAGCCGCAACCTGCACCTGAGCCCTTAGATCGGCAATCGAGACACGCTGGCAGACTGCTTTCGATGCAGAGGAAGAGGAGTCACCTGATAATCGGGAAACTAAGATTTGGGAAGAGGCTCGACTGTTAGTCGTTCGTCCAGTGGAGGCAGGGATTGATGTTCTAGTGCCTGTATTTTCGGCTTTCTCAGCTCTGGCTAGAGTAATTTCATCTCCATCCTCGCCGGTGTTATACTGCGTATCCCTTTTTCGTGTTTCCGGTGCGTCATCGTTTTGACCCGATAAAGCGACGTTGGGATCACTGGCGACAGCGAGACCACCATAACGGCGCTCTTTGATGAGCTCTGCCCGTTTTTCAAGGCGTGTTTCTGATTTTTGACTCAGCGAATAAAGTTTTATGGTCATAGCTAGAGACATACCATTGATCTTATCCTCGGCGATCAAGCTTCTAGGGAAGCCGCTTATGGGATAAAGGCGTGTTTGCTCGCTGTGAATGCCCCTCATCTTTAGATAGATTGTCGTAGAGCTGACCTCAGAAGCCACATCTATATTTATGGATTCTTTAAAACAGAATTCTGCTCTGTTAATCATGCCCTCAATTATGCTCTCTGTAATTGGTATCTATCCATGAGTTAGCGCAACTGTACCCTAGGAACTACGACCACTTCCCTGCTTTCTATCAGGGTCGTCGATGTCGTCTTTGACCGTGAAAAATGGCTGATAACCAGATGACTGCTGACATCGTAGGTAATCTCCTAAAGCACGCATATTGTTACGTGATTCTGGGAGTTCGCCTTCAAATCGACAGACAATCCTCCCTGCAATCATATCGCCACAGTAAGCACTATTGAGAACGTTGAAAGCAAATCATACCTGTACAAGTCCACGTCCCCGAAAACTCGTTGTAACCAAATGGTCCCTTGGCAAAGTAGAATGTGCTAGCAACAAGCATATGAGCTATCCTCTCAATGATGCTTGAATACTCATCAGTCTTGAGCAGTCGATTGCCTGAGTCTTGAAGTTCTGCTAGCTTGTCTTTTTCATCCATATGAGGAGGTTCGCGCCCTAAGTCTAGGTTCACGCGGATGAAGCGCGATTCTTGTCCTTGTCTTTGCTTTACATCGGACACGTCATTGCGAAATCGTCTCCACTCAAGCTCTGCATCTAGAATATTGTCGATTCGATTGACCTTTGATCCTATCAGCATATCATGTTCAAGTACGAACGCATAAGGAGACACCGACAAGGACACTGAAAAGCTTAGCTATACGCTTGTAAGACTGCGTTCGCTTCCACCTGGGCTTGTTTTTCCGCCTCGACTCTGCAGCCATATCTGGGTTGCTTGACCGTGTTGTTTGTTGTTGCCTGTCTGGAAGAGGGTCTAGCTCCGCTATCTGCTCTTCCACTCCTCGGCCGTTTTTTCCGGTGCCCAGAGAAAGGAGGATATCAGGAGGGCTTTCGGCGACGTCAGGCCACAAGAACTTCCTTTCGTGATTAGCAACGCTAGCCGGGTTGTTATGGTACAAAGCACCGTCAAGATATGCCTTGGAAGTATTTTTGCTTTTAAATGGCTTGAAGAATGATGGTGCTGCAGAAGTGGCACTGGCTGCCTCCCAAATCTGAAGATGGTGAGGAAACTCAAACCTGTAACTTGGCTCGTTCTCTTCATGTCGACTATAGTTTGCCAGAACCAAACCAGTCTCTCCGGTGCCAGAAGTAGCTGTGACGGCGACTTGAGTAGTGTAGCTCAGGTGTGCCTTCCCACGACGGCCGTACAACAACTCGTCTCCAAAAGCTGAGTGAAGAGTGTCGCGGAGGGGTCGCGTCCTATATTTGCTCCCGTGTCTCAAAGTTGTGGCCTGCTCAAGACCAAAAACGTGACCAAATTCCCGCGGAGTAAATGCTTGGTCGCATAATCTAACGAATTCAGTGACACACTGGTTGACACTCCATTGTTTTACGCCAAGTCCAAGGGCAATGATACCACCAGTGCTAATAGAGTGAGTCAGTAGCTGCTGAATTTCTAACCGGTGAAGTCGTACCTTGTGCCCACGATTAGGTCAAAGAATGCTTGAATTGGAATCTTGCCGCCGAGGGCCAGCTCGATAGCTCTAAGAACTTCAAGTTCCAGGATACCACGCATGCCGCCACTGAATCCAATTAGTCGAAGCATACATTCTATATCGAGTAATATTACATACCCATCAAGTGTGAGAATTCGCACGCCAGCATAATCTGGTTTGAAATGAATGATCCAAGGTCTGTCAAATTTTTCGTTGCAATGAAGTGGGCAATAATCCATAAGCATTGAGTGCGAGTCATGTTGATAACCGTATGCTTTGATACATCCGGTACAAAGCACATGGCCACATTGCAAAGGATGTTCAGGAACTTCCATAAGACAACAGTAGCAGGTAGTGAGATTTATGAATCGTAATGCATTGTACCCGTCATAGGAGCGGAAGAAACGTCCCATGCATCCCTTGTGAAGATCATACGCCAGAGTTCTATCATTGACAGTCAGAGGGTTGTCATCCCTTGGCACAGTAGCATTTCGTTTCTCTTGAAATTCAGTTTCAATTTCTTGCAGACGCTTTTTGATGAAGATCTTCCATTGTTCGGAGAAATTGAAGCACGAAAACGTAGACAAGTAGTCCCCAAATGAGATAATCTTGCCATGAGCCGTCTGATGACCCTTGGCAGCATGAGAGGATTTCACATTCACACAGGCCTTACCTTTTCTGCTGACAAAACTGCAGGGCCAGTATCTGTCACAGAAATGCTCAAGCGCAGCAACACAAGAATTTGCGTAGAACTTATCGAAGAGGTCCAATGCTTTGCCTGTACATATTGTATCAGCCCAAGTTCCCTTGATCGTTGTAGGGTATCCTTACCTGGTCTGCTTGCTCTTATGCAATCAGTAAAGATACATGAGGCGACCAGGGAACTGAGATTTCTGAAGAGTTGAGGACCATCACATACATGCGTCACCCTTCTTATTCCGGCTGCCGTGGCGAGAATGTGGTCTCCAAAGTCCCGAGGGATAGGATTGTTTCGAAGAGCTACATCGACAAAATTGAATGGCTGATCTTCTTTTGTCGTGAAGTGGTCAAACCCGGCCTGCAGGTACGCATCTAATTCCTCAACGTCCGATAACATATGTGCATCATCCTTCGCGCTGAAGGATGCGTCGCAGTGTAAGACAATCTTGTGGTGCAGCTTGTTGATCTGGGAATTGGTCAACATGTAACGGCCTTTTTCCGGAATGCGCACGACGGATATAGCGGCATAATAGCAGTGGACAAGATCAAACATGTTTTCGACTTTTTTCCCTTTCTTGCGCCAGTGTTCAGCATATTTGACAAAGAAAGGGTTCTCATACACAGCGTGGGCGACATGTTGCATCAAGCGCTCGGTTGCCGTATGGATGTCCCATTCATCATCGTCGACACCGGGATGTGTGGCGTTAAGCACAATGATCGCATGTGGAAGTGTTGGTTGATTGATAGAAGATTCAAGCGACGTCGAAGCCCAATCAAGGAGCAGTGTGAGAGCAGAGGATTCAAAAGTCCTACGCCGTCAGTCTAGCTTGGCCGGATCAGCAAGAAACCTACCTAGTGTTTCGCAGGACGAAGACTATGACGTCCGAGAAGGTATATAGCAAGCGAGGGTACACCCTTTTGACAGCCCACTCCCTATTTCTTGCATCACTGTTCGACTTCGCATAGACGAGCTCGCGTTGCTTGCCCTTGAAGAAGCGCTGTCGCCCCTGGCTGAGAATATCCTTGCTCTTTTGCCGCAATTTGTTGGCCGCGGGCTCCGTTTCGCCGCCTTGTAGTCCTTCGCAGTCGGCGTATAGCATGGACAGTCTGGTGTATGCAGTCTCCGGATCCGCATAAAGATGGACGTCGCCAGAAGTTGGAGATATGTCATGCTTCATGGAGCCAACCACGGGGCTTTCGAATAATGAATCCGCATGCATTGGAAGTCTATGCTCCTTTAAAGATACAAGCATTTTGATCAGAGTGCTCTTTCCTGCTCCTAGAGTCCACGCGTTAGATCCAGGAGAATGATCGGTACTAGAACACAGTTGCTCACCTGTCTCCCCAACAAAGGAAACTAGCTGAGGGTATCTCACGCTAGCATTTGGTTGTTTCGTGTCTGCCATGAGCGAAGCGAAGCGACCATGATCCTGAAAAATTGGAGGGCCATTGAGGTCTTTTTCTATGCCAAACCAACTAGTACTCTCATCTTCTTGGTGCAGACGACTGAGCTCAAAGACACTCTCTGGTGGTTCAAGAATCCGTCTAAGCCGCTCATAGATCTCTTTGTCCGTCCTTTCATGAGGAAGGCCGTCTGGACCAGTCTTGCCAGGCAGATGTGGGCCTTGCTTGTCCCAGCAAGATTCGCAATAGATCGAGCTGCAATTGAGGCAGAGTGACTTCGGGATTGAGGCTGCACTCGTGCATCCAGATCCTTCACATGTAAGAGCAGTCTGTGATTCTTTTAATGGAGCCATTGAACCAGACTAGGTGAGAGGCATTGAAAGAAGGGCGCAAAATGAGCTGGACCTCAGCTTGACTTAATCCCCAAAAGATAAGGGTCTGAGCAGCCAATGCCACAGGGCTGCTTCCTGCATGTGGTCGTCAGTTCATCGAATACCTTTGGGGCTGACTCATCTGGACCATGTTTTGTGCACGCGATAGGCTACGGAAAGTCAGCTCTATTCCTTTAGATTGCCTCCTAACGCCCTGTCATAGCGATTTCCGCACCTCCAATTGATATGAACTCCATGGGGTTTCTGCAGCCGCCATGTGCCTTCGTGTAGATAAGCCTCCTTTGTCTGGCCTCCCACTGGCGATGATCTGAGATGATGCCTTTCCAAAAATTGATGACTATATTGCTGTCATATTTCGCTTGAAGCGACTATAAGGAAGAGGATATCGTCGCGTCCTTTGGGGCACGTTTCAGAGCCTAGCCTGATGGCCATATTTGTTGGCGGACCACAAGCAATGGCCTAGAACTTCAGCGAATGGTTGCCCCAGTCAGTTGATAGATAAGGTCCCGCCCGCAGGCTGCCGGACTCTACTTCGCTGCTTTAAAGGTAATGTAAAGAAGCCTTAATCCTTCGAGGTCTACCTAACCTGACATAGGCGGCATAGACAACTTTGATGCCACGATACTTTTCTGTGAGTATGATCTCCGAGTCGATTGTTCCATAAGGGTGCTTGTACCCTCATGGATAGGAGAAATGTTTGAACCAGACCTGAGGAGAAGGCGGAGTTGGAGACAATGCAGGAAGGACTACGAATGGAGTCCGATGTTGCAGGGAGACAACTTGGTACTACAAAAGTGGAAGATGCTACCCCACTGTTCTCATCCTTTCTGCTAAAATTGTTGTTTCCATTCTGCAGTATCTTTTTGCAGTCCACCCTATGATCAGCGGACCTGCGTATCCGTAGCCTCGTCTTACTGCCATCCTTGAATAATTCCTCTCCTGACCCTCTAACCTCCCTTGCCCCCGGCCTCCCCCTACTTCTCCAAAACATTGGCTCTGTTGCCTCATAATGCACCTCAGAATGTTATGACCCAATGATAGTTGCTTATCTGTTGAAGAGGAAGTCTTTGAGGTTTTGAGGCTTATGCAAGAGACCGCGCTTTCTGGGTGTTTTCTGGGGTGCCGCATCACCCCTTTAGCAATTGCAAAATTTTCACTAAAGCTTGGCATTCTTCTTTGCAACCATCACCCTGATCCCCTGCAACAAAGTTGCATTAACTAGGGATTTCAATATAGTAGATCATAGCGCATATATAGCTCATATCATATCTGTTTTATATATGTTTGTAGCTTACAATTTAATTGAGATATTAAAAGTTTAAGAATATTTAAGAATCAGCTGTTTAAACCGCGACAATCATTTTAAAAAATAGAAGATAAAAACCTTTAATATCTCAATCATACTTTGCTTAAATTTGATAAGCAGTATATAAATAAAATTGTAGAAGTTAGATCTACAATTAATATATACAAATCTTCCAGATCAGAGCAACTTTGTTGTAGGGGATCAGGGTGACGGTTGCAAAGAAGAATGCCAAGCTTTAGTGAAAATTTTGCAATTGCTAACTGCTCACCCTAAAAGCGGCAGTCTCGGAGACGACTTCAGCCCGAGTTGTCCGCCTCGCTACTAGTTTACTTTGCAAGAACACCCCCAGAGTCTCATACCTAAAATGTGACTACGAAATGCTTGCGCTGATTTTTCGTATCCTGGATATAAACTCAAAACATTTCATATCTCTAATGGAATGCTGGTATTGTGCGAGCCTGCCGAGACGTCAGCCTGAACAGCATCGGCAATCGCGCCCATTCGCTACACAGATTTCTGCATCTGATGAGGCACCTGGGGGCCGCCGATTCAGTACGTGTAGAAGGGTCTACATCGCTCCGGCATGGCCTCGTTGATGGACAATCCCAGCCCTTATACACCAATAACAGAATTTCTTGCTACACCTATTGGGCGTTACGATGGAGGCCAAATATGGAGTCCGTCGTTCATTCCAGAGCACATAATACAGACTGCGCCTTGTCGTATACCACTCACCCTTTCCCATAATACCCTGAGCGAACTCGTCTTCCATCAAAAGTGACAGAATGAGGACGCCAAGAAGAAGAGAGCGCACAGTTTCCTCGGGACGGGAGACTGCGGGTATCTTTATTGGTGAACTGCCTGCATTGATCGATCTGTTGACACATCAGAACTCCCCCCTGATGGAGCAATATGGGCTGGCAGTTGGAATTCCTGTATCGCTCTTCTTCCCCGGGACTGCAGCACGCTACGAAAGAATTGATGAGGAAATAATACACGGCAGCGATGATGAAGTTTTGTCCTTCAAACAAGGAATCATTAATGAATGCAATATGTCCGCTGCTGGAGTAAATTTGACCTCATCTATGTCTGTCTTCTGGGTTTACAGCTGTTCGGGGCTCCATCATGGCACAAGTTGCTATTACTGCGCTCGCTCTGAAAGATCTGAGCTTCACTCACTGGATGGCTCGCGCACTTTTCCTCGTCGGTGGAATTTCTGGATGCCTCTCTGTTTACTACGCTTGTATGTTGCAGAGGACTATTAGCAGCGGTCATCGACCTGACTGTGTAAGTAGTTGGATCGAGATACCACCAGAAGATCCAATAGATCCAACAAGGTCAAAGAGCTATGAAGCCTCTCTAGCTGCAGTGTTAATTATCTCCACACCCTTTAAGTGGTCAAAGTCATTATTGTGGCTTTCCTAATCGGCCTTATCATATCCCAAGCCTTCACTTGGAAATGCGATCTTGATACAAGTGCTACTCCGGGAGAGAGCCGGCATGTTTCCATCTCCTTTATAGTTGTGACAGGAGTGTGTACTGTTTTCTTTCTGATCACTTTCTCTGCCAAGGACCTCGAAATCCTATGGCGTACAAGAAATATGGAAAGAGCCGCCGGTGGAGTACATTTGAGAGCGCTCGCGGAGATAGATACGACTACGCAGAGTATCAATAAGGGTACTCTAGTGGAGAACCCTGTAGAAACTAATATGGCTGCTCTAACAAAGCCTCTTGTCAAAACTCATCAACTGGGAAGGAAGGCAGCTGGCCCATTATTTTCTCATCTCAAGGAAAGAGACTCTCCAGCAGAGCAAAATTCGGCAATCGTACGAGGCCAGCACAAAAGGACCCCTCAAATCGTGCCACGCGGAGTTTTCCCGGGAGATAGCATAGGTTCCTTGCGGCAGTGCTTGGATGATGTAGCTCAGGCACCTGCTCAGTGTGCAAAAGCAGACTGCCAGGTTGCCCTTGCTTATAGCCGACTTTCGTCCACCACGAGAACGACGGGACAGCGCACCCTTCAACGCCGTATTTCGGCAAAGTCTAGGAAAGTCTGTGCAGCGTGGGGTGAGCCATAAGACTAAACCGCCGTCGAGGCACTATGGGTCCTGAAAGCGCGACCGCAGGCCACTGGAAGCCCCGCAACAACGGTTTGGGAATCGCGGACATCTTTATCCGGGCGACCAGGTTCCGGGCTTAAAGTTTGCAGATCATATGCAACGGCAGGCGGGCCAAATGAAAAGCAAAATGCGAAATCTTCAACAAAGACAGCAGCTGAGAACGGTCCGCAAACTTATAATGGACACGTACCGAGCTG
Source organism: Cladonia uncialis (assembly GCA_002927785.1). Taxonomy (NCBI): domain Eukaryota; kingdom Fungi; phylum Ascomycota; class Lecanoromycetes; order Lecanorales; family Cladoniaceae; genus Cladonia; species Cladonia uncialis. The sequence goes on along the minus strand of NAPT01000140.1, from coordinate 42,542 downwards.
TTCCATCTCCAATATCGCAGCAAGCTTTCCTAAACACTGGATTCGGTTTGAGCAGATCTATTCATCGCTGATCGTGAGCATATTCCTGCTTTCGAAAGGCTCTAGGCCCCGACATAGGTCGTACCATATTTTGAGCGGATGTAAGCACCTTCAGCTCATATGAGGAATTGAATGACCTCGAAAGCTTCACCAATTAATCCTTGAGCCGTCAAAGCCTTACTGTACAGAGCGCCTACATAAGTACAGAGTCTTAAGTTAGGTAGCCCCCGAACCTTTCTCGTCACGCGGGAGGGACGAAAGCCTGCGATTGAGCAGAAGGCGGTCTCCTCAGATGACTTAGATACGGCTATGGGAAAGCGAGCGTGAAACATGCGATGATTAGACCTATGAGGCACTTAAGAAATACAGTTCAAGGGGTGTATGATATAGTTGACTCATCGATCAAGCGTCTAAGTAGAGTGGCACTTTCTTGTTTCACAATTCTTTCGTCCATCTCCTGGCCTCCTCAGCCGTTTCAACAAGAATATCAAATGCCTTCCTTAAGTGCTCCCGTTCCGTCTTCGGAGTGCAGGCCACCACTCTAATCACGTACTTCCCCTCAATGACACTACTCGTCAGCATTATCTTCCCCTCTGCGTTGATCTTCTCATACACAAGTTTAGTCACAGCATCCGCCGATTCTGTGTTCTCAGCCCTTGCATCTCCGTTGATCATACGTGGCTTTATCTGCAAGACTGTCAAGGCAAAAGCTGGCCCACTTAATATAGTAAAAAGATCTGGTCGTCCAGTCACCCACTCTGCAAATTCCTCTCCCAGTTGAATATGCTTTCTAAGATACGCCTGCAACCCCTGCACTCCATACGTCCTCACCACAAACCAAATCTTCAAGCTCCTGAACCTTCTGCCCAAAGGAATTTGCCAGTCGCGATAGTCAGTAACGAGCCCACTCTCGCTATGCGTGTTACGCAGGTACGAGGGGGTGATGGAGAGCGCGTCGATCAGATTCTTACGCTTTTTGACGTAGAGGAGTGAGGCATCGAAGTTCGTGAGTAGCCATTTGTGCATGTTGGTGTTATAAGAATCGAAGGCTGCGAGGTGTGTTGTGAGATGTTTATATTCGGGAAGGATGAGCGCGACACCTGCATAGGCTGCGTCGACGTGCACCCAGAGGGAAGGGTGATCGGCTATGACTTCGGCGATGCCCGCAAAATCGTCGACGGCGCATGTAGAGGTCGTGCCTAGAATAGTCAGTATGCTTCCGTTTGACCTAATGTGATATGTTTTATCCTGGAGGCTTTTATGAGAGTTCGCTGACCGAGAGTAGCCGTCAAATAGAATGGTTCCAACCCCTTAGCACGGCATTGTTCGAGTGTGTCACGAAGGTCAGAGCCCAGCATTTTATATCCGTGCTCGGCAAGCGCAGGGACTGCGAGAAACCGGACTCCAGCTATCTGCGCCGCCTTCTGCGTTGAACTATGCGTCATGGTGCTACCGAGAGCAACCAACTTGCCCCGCCGGGTATAGAAAGCATCGATTCTCTCTTGCTCATCAACAATATGTTTAGTGACATCTCGCAAGTATCGATCACGCGCCGCAATCATCACAGTCACAATTGCCTCGCTTGCGCTGCCTTGGATCACGCCTCCACCTTCACTACTGCTTTTGTAGCATTCAGGAAGGGTGAAAAGATCCGCCATCCAGTCCATCATCACCGTTTCCAGCTCCGTGGTGGCTGGACTGCAAATCCAATTGAACGCTGGAGCATTGAATGCCGCGCTATAGAGCTCACCCAAAATGGCTGGGAATGAGGAATTAGATGGAAAGAAGGCCATAAAATAAGGTGACTGCCTTTGCGAGATTAGGGAGAGTAGTTAGTATGATCTCTTCCTTCCTTAAGCCCGCGCCTTTCACGAATCGCGTACCAATGCGTCAGACCAGGCACAATTTTGGCCTCGATATCTTCCTGGATCTTCTCCCATCTCTCGCCTTCTTGAGGGATACCATCCGGTAATGCAGGCTTCAGATAGCCGGGCTCCACGGCGGATATGACTCGCCTGGTGTCTATAGTGTTGTAGTATTCCACGACTAACCCCTCTTAGTCGCTGATGAAGTATAGAGAGACTTGAGTGCTGACGAGGACGTACTTCTATCAATTGCGGTGTACGCTGCGTTTCTAAATTGCTCAGAGTCCATCACGAATGCAAATGCGAGTGCTAAGAATTCAGTGTTTGATAATCTAAACGATGCGAAACAGGGGGCAAGATCAGCCTTTTAGCTCTCTGATAGATCTAGAGTACTTGTCAATGGATACGATCCATGAAGGGCCCTTCCTACATCGGCAGTCACGTTGGGATTTCGGCTTCGGCGAATATCATGGGCTTTTGTTCGGGATGGTTCAACCCCAATGCGCGCAGGGCAGAGGGTTAGAGACGCCCTTGACGCCCTAAAGCGCTCCAACCTTGGCGTTCGGCCACTCTTCGGGCTTGGCAGTCCACATACCTAGGTAGCCATCACAATTCTACATAGCTAGACCACTTGGTCAATATTCTATTCATACTACAGCTATTAGGCCGCTATGGCCCCTGCTTAGACCCTGACACCAGATGGGATTGCATAATATTACGTGCTGTACATTGTATTACTCCAAGTGTTGCATGCTACATCCTTTCTACCGCAAACAACAGAGTTCGGTTATTTGGTCCGCGCGACTGCCCCGGCTTTTGCACTGGCTCCCAGTGTGGCTTGATCTTCCACATCCTGCTCTCCACCCGCCACCGACTTCCTGTCCTCTTCCCCACTTCTTCCCACATTCTCTCAAAGCTCTCATCATTATGATGGAACATCTTCGCTAAACCTGCGTTCCCAAACCCTGTTGCATACTCGCCAGCCTTTATGTGGCCCACAAGCTGGCCTACGACCCGAGAGCCTGGCTGCGGCTTTAGCAGCGCAACGAAGCGCATCGCGAGCTCGATCTGGGTCGGGTACTCGAAGCAATGGAACACGTCTTTGGCTGAGATGACGTCCAAGTCGCCCTCGAAACGGCGCAACGGGCTGGCTGGGTCCATGATATCCGCTGCAATGAAGTGGTCCGAAGGAATGATGGTCTCGTCTTTAAACAGTGCATAACCAAGCGGAAAATAATCACCCCGCAGATCAGTTCCATAAACACTTGACACGGGCGCCCCTTCGTAGACTAGTTTACGCAAGTCCTGCCCAAACATACACCCGACGTCAAGAAGCTTGCCGCCTTGAATTAGAGTGTGCAGGATGGAGTTGTGAAGCTGAGTGCGCGGTTCAGGAAGGTCTGTGCATTTGATGCCGAAGTCAAGGAAGAGGAGCATCCCAATGGTAGGGTACGGGCAAACTGCCCAAGCAGCATCGCGCTATTATTGCCAACTTTAGCAAAGCGGAAGTCAACATGACTATCTGATGGTTAGGGTTGACATACCACTTGTGTTATATGAGCAACTAATTCTTCTGCAGGAATTTTACTATAGTTTAGGAGCAGATCCCTCATCTCGGGCCTGATGTTACCCTCGACATCGGAGTGGTACCAAGCGACATCCTTGCTGGGTCCTTCCTGGTCAATCTTTGAAACTTGTAATACTGTCATCCTCGAAGTGTGTGATTGTTGTTGACCGAGCGAATGTGAGTGTCGGTTTTCTCGCCTAGCCACCAACTTTAGCTCCACGAAATACCCAGAGGAAGACACTGGTCATATTGGAAGCTTTTAATTGCCGTGACAAATCTCAATACGCTCGGCTCTTCTCGGAATCAAATAGTGTTTGTAAGAGTATTGCAGAGGAGTATCAGCCGTAATATCTGTCATCATCTGAGCTGCGTCGGCGAAGTCAGATCGGGCCGAGATTGAGACTTGTTTTCCGAGGCTCTCGGTGAGAAATTGACACCAAACATTGGATTACTACCGAGCTGCTATGTGGTCCCTGTACCTTGCATGCCTGTTTAATGTTGACAAGCATGTAAGAATTTTGATTGCTGCGCAATCTACAAGGTGGCGACTCTAGTACAGTTATGAGGTTGGCAGTACATGGCGATCAGATTACGTGATCCATATTTCCCTCCGTGAACATCCAGGCCTACTCAACAATCGCTAAGATGATTCTACTAGAACTTACTGATGACGTAAGGCATGCTTATAAATAGTCTGTCGCAATATAGCAAGGGCACAATTAGATGGTAAACACTGCATGACCTGAGGATCTATGATCTATGGAAGGAGGATCCTAATATACATGACGATCTGCAGCAATAATAGGGGTAGAAAGCGCTAGAATGGTAATACTATGTGGAAATGAGAACATGCAGTAGCTAATGTGGCCAAGCGATCTAGGCAAGGCTAAGATGGGCCAAATCGCGATGGTATATTGCAACAGAGTCTGAAAAATTAGATTGATTCACTTACGCGACGTCTGGATAAACGAATTGAAGTATTCACCCAGGGCGTCGGCGCTGTCACTGCCACTCCTAAGCTGTATGCTACAGCCAACATACCCATCAGGTCGGACCACAACAATTCCGCCCTCAGATTCATCTAGACCCATCTTCACATGTGCCGGAGCCTGTGCTCCTGCGACTTTGGAGTCTTGAAGACTATCCGAGTAGACATGATCTCGGTACCGTGCCAATACTTCGGGTAACCATTCATCGATATCGATATCAACACGCCGTGCGTTGAGAATGGTGCATATGCTGAACAGATGACTGTGTGGGTTGTTCTGCTCCATTTCTGATACTTGACCTACATCATGGCGTAGATTGGCTTGGAAGAAGCCGTCTCTCCTCTCAAGGCTCCTGCCGAGGTCATGGAGCAGGTTTCTGTTTTTGAGATAGTCACCAGCAAAGATAAAAATCCTGAAAGATCCATTGAAAGGGATGACTTGGTCAAGCGCAACTTTATTTGCGTCTGTCACACGTATGACGTTCGAGTGAGGCATGATACGCCCAATACGAGGACCTTGACCCAGATGGTTAAAGGCTAGGGACTTTGCTGGATGATCGGGGCTCCAATTGTATATCCCGGGTCCGTAAAAGACACCATAGCCGCTCACGAATTCCCTAGAGGCCTTAAACATGCGAAGAAATTCGCTGTCCTTATTGCTGTCATTCACACCTGAGTTTATTAATTCGATCCCATTCGTTTTCTTTACACTGGTATCCTGTGACATCAAGGCGACGTAAGCATTATCAAAATCTAATAACCTTTGAGCGAATGTCCTGCGTTCAGCCTCGTATGATTTCAGAACCGAGCGGTCAGCAAATCCACTCTCAACGTGGTGTATTTTCCACGCAAGATTGGCAGCATCCATAAAAGCCGCGTTCATCCCCTGGCCAGCCTTGGGCTATTAGGTGAAAGTTAGCATGTCTACTATTGAGTATCACATATGTCACAATCTCACACTGTGGGTATGACACGCGTCACCACCGAGAAAAATTCGTTCATCGAGCGTATACCTCTCTGCAATTCCCTGTCGAATAGGATACATTGAGTGCCACTCAACTTCAAGCCACTCAACTTTGTGGGGGGCAATGATCTTTCTCGCAATCGCTTGCAGCTCGTCAGCGGAAGTGGTCTTGAGCGACTCCCGGCCTCCTTTAGCCACGCCTGCCATCTGAACGTAAAACCGGACCAGACCTCTTTCGCGCGGCACTATCAGGATGGAGCCATGGCGGGAGTGTATAGCACTCATCATCTAGCGTTCTGCCGTTATTCAGGGGTACTAGCGGGCTTTAACTCTGCCGCTTACCTTGATATCTGGAAAGTCTGACTTTACGCGACCATCCAGTACACCCCAGTAACGGGTGACATCATCCAGATACTGTAGTCTAATACCGAGCATCTCGCGGATGGAAGACCTGGCACCTTCGCCACTGAACAAGTACTTGGTTCTCACAACTTCAAACTTGTGTCCGTCAATGTGCTTCAATCTTACTTCTATCGGATATTCCGCATCCCCTGCAAGTTTCTTAAAGCTAACAATGGTCCATGGCCTCTTAATCTCGACTCCGCGTTTCTCGAGGTCATTGATGAAGACTTTCTCGATCGCGCCTTGGTGAAGCATCGTAGTGAAAGGATAGGCTGCATTGATGAAATCGGGGCAGCTCGGCCATGTCCCAGTACGTGCAAGACTGTCCCCATGAGGACCCCAGAATGTAGTCTCATAGTATCTTGCAGGCCCTTGGGCCATCACCGCACGCTTCAGGCCCATGTTGCGCAGAAAATGGAGCGTCCTTGGCTGGATGGCATCTGCGCGACCTGCCTGTGTTGGCTCGCTTCGGTTGTCGACGTGTTTGATCTTGTATCCCCATCGCGCTAGACATGTGGAGAGCATCAAGCCGGCCGGCCCTGCCCCGACGATGACGATGTCATATTGCAGCCCAGTGTCAATAGCCATGTCAAATTGGACCTGAAGGGATCAATTTCTGGAATGCTTGTCTATCGCAGATAATGATATTGGAAGATTGTCACGGAATGGTAAAATACGCTTGCAGGGAGGATGATCGAAGGGTGATGGGCTTGTGGTATTCTCCATAAGATCTCCTACGGCTGTGTCTTAATCAACATTCAGTAGCAGAAAAGTGGCGATGCATCGCTGCATCGGTCTTTGATATTTGTCAGATCTTAGTGAGCTGTAGTAACGAAGATGCCTTGTCGGAGATATTAGTGTAGGGTAAATCTCTATGCCGAGTAAGCATAAATACTCCCCGACCAGAAGCCGATTCGGCGTCGGCCCGGCATATACCTGGCGCACATGTACCAGCGACAGGACGTGATTCCCGCAGAATCATTTTCTATACCTCGAGGCTTAGTGCCCGCGATTGTGAGGCTCAAATGTTGATCCGTCAATAACGCTGATAACTTCTTTAATCGAGGTCTTATGTAGGCTTAGGGCAATAAAAAAATAATGTTCTAATCAATTACCAGTAGTTGCTTTTGTATAGTATTCATTCATTGCTAGGCCTCTTGTAGACCGAGAAATAGACTCATAACGCCTCTAAACTAAATCACAGCTCATGCGACTGCTCAGCATCCGACAAAGCTAAGCAGGCATGGGGTTCGCGATACAACAAGTCTATCTAAAGTCTATCTAAGCATGTTCTTCTCTCTAAAAAAGTAAAATCCCATATTAATAACCCGGTTCGAAAGTCGTCAAAAACAGGCATGGACCCATTCAGTGGCCGAAATTTGAAAAGCGACGCTTCATCTGTCGGCGCTCTCTCACAGCCATAGCCAGATCTTCCAACACTTCAACGGTGGATTCCCAGCCAATACATCCATCGGTGATGCTGACTCCTTTTCGCAAGAAATTTGGTCCATCTGCTGAGAGATCTTGGCGGCCTTGATACAGATTGGACTCAAGCATCACGCCTACAATGCCTCTGTCGCCCGTCCGGATTTGATCTGCGATATTCGCTGCAACGGCTGGCTGATTGCGGTAATCCTTGTTTGAATTGCCTGATCATAGAACTCATTAGCTGCGCCACTACCAACCACAGGGTGTTGAAAGATCTTACCATGTGAACAGTCAATGACAAGTGCTTCTTTCAGGCCGTTCGCACTTAATGTTGACTTTGCAGCTGAAACGCTTTTCGCATCGAAATTTGAGCCTTTGCTACCTCCGCGAAGGATAATAAAGCCATCTGCATTACCAGTAGTATGCGTAATGGCTGCTAGACCTTGCTTAGTAACTCCAATGAAATGGTGGCGCCCGGCCGCTGCCTGGATTGCGTTGACAGCAACCTTGACGCCACCATCGGTCCCATTCTTGAAACCTACTGGGAAGGAGACCCCAGAGGCGAGCTCACGATGGAGCTGAGATTCAGTTGTGCGGGCCCCAATGGCACCGAGACTGATCAGGTCATCGAAGTACTGAGGAGACGTTGTATCCAGTAGTTCGGTGATAATGGGTAAGCCGATATCTGTGATATCGGCAAAGAGCTGACGTGAAATACGTAGTCCCTTGTTAATGTTGAAGGTCTCATTGAGGTCTGGATCATTAATTAGGCCCTTCCAGCCGACGCTGGTCCTTGGTTTTTCCAGATATGCTCGCATTATGATGCAGAGGTCACCGGAAAGCCTTTGGCTAATGGCCTTGAGTCTCCGGGCATATTCGAGTGCGGCTTCAGGATCATGTATTGAGCAAGGCCCAACCGCTACAATTAAGCGATCCGATTTTTGACGGATGATGGAGCTAACATCTCTGCGGCCTTGCAGTATCGTCCAATTTGCCTCATGAGACTGGGATCATCGTTAGTACACTGGCTGTCGAGAGTATGGAAGGGTGGATTACTTTGATTGGGATCTCCGACTGCAGGTAGTCTGGAGTTATTAGAGGCCTCAAGGCGACCACTGTATATGGGTCAGTGATATCAAGAATTGACCGTCCATAGATAGCTTACCTCGAGTATCCTCGGAAGGTTCAACAACGATTTCGCGGGTCATTGTGACGTTGGTAATCTCTGCTAGATGCCTGATGATACTGAGGTGATGTTGGTAGTCTCTGCTAGATGCCTGATGATACTGAGGTAATAGGGTGGAAGGTAGTCGTTCAGATACTTGGATCAGGCTGGGGAAATCCAGTCCTGGATTAGGGTTGTATTATAGCAATATTGAATAAACCCGAACGCCGAACGCGTCATATCGGAGATTGTTCCCGTTTGTGTAGGCTGATTACATCCAGGCTCCACGCGATTACACTTCAATGACACTATTGACATGAGAGCGGTGACAAGAAACATTTGCCCCTTCCCTCCAGGGTATGGTGCGCACGATGGATGAAGATAGGCTATGAAGCTTCCACAGAACTGTAAGAGTGGATTACAAACTATGCGAAGTGGGGCTGTTCTTGCAGTATGCTATGCGTCTATGGAAGTCGAGACGACTGCTTCAACAGTATTCCTGATGGATTCATTTGATACCTCCCCGGGCCGACTTTCCGAGACCAATCTGATACATACTAAGCAACAGTAAGCACAGCTCGCTTAGAGACCATGTGCGAACCCTACCGAACGCAAAAAGAGGTTAGTAAGAAACTGATGGGATATTCCTCCTGCTAAAGCCAATGGCTTGCAGATTACTATCGTGTAATATTAAATAACCGCACGCGTCACACCGTTTTTCTAAGCCAACATGTACGAGGCCGCATTTACGAGGCCGCAAATAACTATCTTTGACTGACTGGATAGTAGATGATAATAATCGACGAGGTACCCAGGGCTGTTCTCCAAGGTACTGTTACACTGTAAGGGGAAGCGGAGCATCCTACATATGCATAGCATCTGCAAATCTGCTTCGACTTTCCTGGAAGGTCTACTAGTACATTCTTGTGATGATAAGGATGGGTCACATCGTAATTCGATGAACCGAGGCATAGCAGCGTAATATTACACTAGGGCTGATACTCGTCTCAGCATTTGATAATAGTGCCTAGCAGAAATAATCACAAACTCACAGAATCCTTCCCTGGCTGCAGTCATCCTTCGCCTTGAACGCCATGGCTCCACTTCTCACCGCCCCTCCAGCTCCGAGTAGGATCTGGTTCCTCTCAAGACCAGCACCTAGCACCCACGGTTAATCTCATGTCTTCATTCAAGCTGCACGACTCTCCACATTACAGCAGCGGCAACCATGGACAGCCCACCACATATTACTCCTGCGCAGAGACCTCCTCGAAGACGCGCCGCTTGCCAATTCTGCCATCAATCCAAGCTCAAATGCTCTCGAGGCCAACCATGCCTGCGCTGCCAAATCAATCAAAGGGAGTGCCACTACGAGCTGGCATCTCGGATTGGGAAGCCACGCGGTTCGAAAAACGGTACAAGCTCACGGTCTCCACGGCCAAGGGTGGAAGAAAGGGCAGCCATGGCCAAAGCATCCGTGGACGCGCTCAGCAATGAAGGAGAAAAGCGCTCGATTGCACCTTGTGCTAACATGGTTAACATCGAATTTTCGGATCCAGCAGATGAGCAGCATCAACTACTTCTACAGACATGTACTGGAACATCCTGGGCCTACTCTCCGAGTGACTTGGGCCTGTCCAACTCCATGACACCTTCCCTGATTACCAGTAGCCCAAGCGAAAATGTAAATGGGCCACTCCAATTTCCAATGCACATAATTCTCAGAATTTAACATTCTTTGCAGTCTACGACCGGAAATGGTCTCGACCTTCTCAGCCATGCCAATTTAATGGAATATTCCACCCCCGAGAGCTTTCTAAACAGCATCCCCTCCCTACCAGAAGACGACCCCTACTACTCCCAGACCAGCTCCGTCTCCCCACCGGAAACGGGCGCTACCGACCCTCCTCAGCACTCTCGCCCTACATCTGATGACTCCAAGCCCAATTGGTGGTTGCCAGCCCACCCTCCGACCACTTGCGCCTGCCTCGCCAGTCTCTCGGCATCCATTATCCCTCTCTCATCTCCATACCCCTCCTCGGTTCCATATACCCTCGACACTTTCCTCTCCAGCACCGGTACCCTCCTCACCGCCTGCAACAATTTTCTTAGCTGCCTTAATTGTCCCAAGAATTCTTTGGGCCTCTGCCTCGCCGCTACCGCCTTCGTAACATTCAACCAACTCTTCACGTCTCTCACCAAACAATCTCACACCAATTCGCCAAGAAGTGACGCGAGTCCGGCAGCCCTAGTCCTAGGCACATACCACGTCCCAGCTTCGGACTCGAGCGCTGTGCACGCACTCATGTTGAAGCTGACGGCGCAGCGGTGGCGAGAGACGTGCGTGGGAATAAGAAGACTACTGAGAGAAATGTCAGCAAAGGCTGAGAAGGGGGAGGAGGATGATTTGGCGGGAAACGGTGAAGGCGTTGATGGTTCAGGCCAAAGGGGCCTGTGGACGGGCCGGGATCTCGATTTTTTTCGGCAGCTAGTGCTGAGGGTTGATAGGGAGTTAGTCGTATTTTGTAGGAAAGCGGAGGGGAGAGATTAGCCGGGGGCTTGGTCTAACATGGTTCTATAATACGAGTGCGCAAAAGACGGGCTTTGCCTTGAAAACGTTCCCGGCTAGATACTCTTGACCTAGTACTGAACATAGGTGGTTAGTACGAGTGCGCTGGAGATAATCGGACAAAACATGTCTAAGCTAAATCATCCATCCAGGCTAAGACGGTTTTCTGCGTAGACCCCATCCCATACTGCGTACACTGTATCCCGCTCCATGTATCTTACACTCAGTTTAAAATTTCTGCTGCGGCCTGGGTGGCTGACAGTAACAGCGCCTTCGCTTCCCATATAGCCACCCAATGAAGCTCTCGAAGGCCAGATTATATACAGGAGCTCTTCATTGAAGTAAAATCATAGTTAGGGTAGCGCTAAACGGCCCGCGGCTCTAGGAGCCTAAGAAGCGGTCCGTTGCCGTTCTACCTACTGAATAGGGTTATAGTAGAGGTTTTAGCCTCCGTTAGAGGAATTTTTGTATAGCTCGAGAAATAAATTTGAGGAATACTTCGTCAAAAGTAGATCACCTATCTCTTAAACCGCCCAAGAACGACATCAGCTCTTTTTCAGCAACCTTATCTATAGCAAGCGCCTTTCGAAACCATGCCACCAATGCCCCAAGCTTACACGAACATACCGATATTCCACTGGCACTCCATGTCGCCAGCCCCGCTCCTTGGTCCTTCCACTTGACTAATCTCTCATTCTCATCCCGCTCAGCGAATATATCAACCAGATCAACTGGTGGGCCGCCGGTACACACTGGACAAGCACGGGTGTGGTAAGCGTACGTGCAAGTGACAATGGCGCTCTTAAGGACCCCCGACATAGCGAGCGGGTTGAGTAAGAGGCGTGTCGTGGGCATAGGGGTGGCAGATTCGCGCGCGACGATGCGCGAGATCTGGGCGGCATTCCAGACGCTGTTGCGGGCTTGGGGCGATGCAACCCAGGCCCGGAGGCGGGACTTGTTCTTTTGCTTGGTCACGGCTGTGCCGGCGCGACAATTGTAGCAGCAGCCTTGGCCTTGTAAGAGTTGGAAGGGGGCGAGAAGGGTGAGAGCCGAAACGTGCCACATAGTAAGACTGAGACCAGTGAGGAGGTGATCAGTACTGGATGGTGGAGTGGAAAAATAGTTTTGGCGCAGCTTGCAATCTTCTTCAGTGCTAAGACGCCAGAGGTTAAGATGTGTGCGCCAAAGCTGACTCGGATCCCAGGATGATGGGTCTGGTACGAGCTCGTCCCCCTCGCAGCTGTGCACGTCGCGTGCCGCTTCCCATATTCCGACTTGAAGGGAGCAGAGACCTAGATGGTAATCTGCTTCAGTGAGCTGGCAGGGAAGGTGACGCCGGCGATTGAAATCAAGGGCATCACGCATTAGGAAGCAGAGCAGTGCCTTTTCGCGGCCTGCTGGCTCGCTCCACCGAAGCCTGCGCCGTTCTTCATCGCTAGCAGCGGCCCAGACTTGAGGGGATACAGGAAGAGGTATGCAGATTTCTTGATAGCGGACGGAAGGCGGCTGGTCCACCAGAACACTGAGATATGCGTCTATGCGGAGAACCGAAAATGCGAGCCTGGATGAACATCGATGCGTCAGTACACATTGCTAGGAATGGGTCAGGATTCTAGAAACACAGCCTACCTCTTGATCTTTTCTTCATCCAACCAATAAGCATTTGGGCGATCTCCAAAGTCATGATGCGCAAGCTGACCACTGAAGATACCTAGATGTCGACAAGTTGCAACGAGGACGCTATTGAAGTGGACTGCTCTAGCCAGCATTGGTTCTGCAGTCTTAGGGAAGCGTTAGTCGTCTAGCATAAGCACAACTCGGCGCCTTATCGAGGTTTTATAAACTTACTCGACAGCATACTGCATACACCGTACACAGCTGAAGCGCTTGCAAAGTCTGCAGTGACATAGGCTGGATATCCTTACCAAACGAGGGGTTAGGTTCCTTGACATTTCTGATGAGCTAATTACTTTCTATCCACGAATGAAGCAGTCGCTTACCAGCAGCTTTGAGTTGACTGCATCAAAGACATGAGGAGCAAGCTTGATATGATCTGGATTACCATCCAGCCAGCTGGCAAGCATGATCATAGACCCCAACAAGACATGTGAAGCATCCTCAGTATTAAATGTTGTGGCATGTATGATTGGCCAGTATGGGTGAAAGTCTTCAAAGTACAATTGAACAAGCCTCGCGGTATCCAGGGACTCTTTGCTGAGGTACCCATCTAAGTCCGGCGAAGGATCATCTTGAGAGTATTCTGAAGACGCAGGTGATTGTGATGGCACTAATGATGCGGCATCGTCGCCCTGGTACACGTCGCTTGGAGGTGTACTAGGCAAGTCTTGCAGTCTCGCACTCGTTGGCATAGCAAACGGTATGTATCGAGTTGTAGCGTCAGTACTAGCACCTTCAGCATGTCCCCCTTCATTAGTCAACTCGGCCCACTCTACAATACCACTGGTGTCCATCATGCTCGAACTACCAGTAAATGGTATGCTCGACGCAATAGCAGGGAAGGGCATTGATCCAGGTTCTTGTCCTGTATTCGGCAACAGTCGTTGATGGTTATCTATTAGCGACCCAGGATGCATCTCCTCACTCGTGCCCATCCCATTAGGAAGTACTTGGGTATTCTCGTACCCAACATCATTTACATTATCCGTATCAGTTCCAACACTAACCCTGTCTCTCCGACGTGGGTTGGAGTGGCTGCACTGGAGAGAGCTACGAGTGCAGGATCGGCAAGGGACATTGTAGTCGCATTTGAGCTTGCGTTCATGACAGGAGTCACACGCGACCAGTGTTCGGGCAGAGCCAGAGTCCTGAACATGATGCTCCACATGACGCTTCAGCACATCACTGTATCAAGTTACGGATTAGGCATCGCTTAAGCTTAAGTATATGAAGAGCTTTAGCTCCGGCATTTAATGGAGCTCTCACCTTCGTGCATAGCGTTTTCCACAGATGTGACATGCATATTGGCGCTGTGGATCATGTGACTTGAGGTGCCTGGTCAAGTGCTCCTTGCGGGTGAAAAGTTTGCCACAATTGGGTACAGTGCATTTGAGTCGAGTAGGTGTTGGTTGTACTGCTGGTGGGGCGAGGGTCAGCGGTGCCGGTGGACCCTGCAGAGGTGACCAGAAGAGAGACCCTGCTTCATTCATTGATCCTTGTCGAAGAGGACTCATCGACTAAGCCCAGATCCGGATATCAAATCTTGGGGTTCGAAGGCTGCAAGGCTCGGCGTTCCGGTTACGTTATTTACAGTACGATATATTCTTAGCTCCTTTATTTGTTACTAGAGGTGCGCTAAATGACGCCATCATCGCCTTACCTCGAAGCGATCCACAGCCGTTTGCAGTAGAAGCACACCAACTTCCTTGTGCTCACATAGCCAAAGCTTATCCAATTTGCATCACCGCCATGTGAGATGCTGTACAGGGTCGTAGTATGTGGGATGCGATGTGGGTGACAAATAGCGGCATGTGGGATGGGCTATGTGGGATATGGGATGTGGGTGGTCGAAGACCGGATGCCGTACGGCGGCTTTATAATGAATGCGTTATCCTCGGTCCCACCTGTGTTCAGCTGAAAATTGTGGTAAGCTGACTTGCATGAAATACTACATGATGAGTAAACTCTTACCTAAAGCAGGATGAGTAACAGAGCTGCATTCAACCTTGTTCCACATTGTGCACCTCGGCTTACTTAATGTCTGAATTGATTGTCTGTCAGCCACCCTGTGAAGCGGAGTTGCTTATTCGATTGGCAGATATGCCCAGTAATGGGTAGCTCCTTCTGTACTATATCTTCACTCTGTGACGTCCTTCTCTTCTTCAAGCCTTGCACATTCTCTAGCATTAGTAGAACCATCCAGCAAACTACCAAACCGTCAAAGTGCCTTTCTCAAAGATCTTCTCTTGGGCTCGCCAGTGCTTCACTTCTTCGCCTCCCACCAAGACAAATACAAAACCCGCAAACAAGATGAGCAGCATTACCAAAGTTGCTTTGGCCGGAGTAAGCATACGCGCCCTCGCTCATCAGCTTACGCTCTCCACTTTTATGCTGCACCGGGCCAAAAAGCTGACCTATTTTCCCTAGGCCACCGGTAATCTTGGCCCGGCCATCCTTAACCAACTCGTGGATGCTGGCTTCAAAGTTACCGTCCTTACTCGCAAGGATAGCTCTCACAGCTTTCCCTCCTCAGTCACTGCAGTCCCAGTCGACTATGACTCCCTCGACTCCCTTGTCAGCGCCCTCAAAGGCCAAGATGCTGTTGTCTCTACCCTCGCGTCAGTCGCAATCGCAACCCAACTCCTCCTCGTCGAGGCCGCAGCCAAAGCTCAGGTTAAGCGCTTCCTCCCATCTGAGTTCGGCTCGGATACCCTCAACGAGAAGTGCTCTTCCCTTCCTGTCTTCAAGGACAAAGTCGCCGTCCAAGATGCTCTGAAGAAAGAAGCCGCCTCAGGAGGTATGACCTACACCTTGGTTGTTGGGGGCCCTTTCCTCGATTGGGGCATCATGGTTGGGTTCATTATGAACCTCAAGGGCAAGAGCATCACCCTTTTTGACGGGGGCGATCGCACTTTCAGTACCACATCCCTCCCAACCCTCGGCAAGGCCGTTGTCGGCGTTCTTCAGCACCCCGAGCAGACGAAGAACCGTGCCGTGTACGTGCAAGATACATCGACGACATTGAAGAAACTAGCAACATTGGGCAAGAAGGCTACCGGGGCAGAAGGGTGGAATGAGAGTGTCGTGGCCGTAGATGAAGTAACTGCACAAGCCTGGGCGGAGTTGCAGAAGGAGAAACCGAATCCAGGTATTTTCGTGTATAACTTCATCAAGGCGTCGATCTGGGGCGAAGGGTACGGTGGACACTTCCAAAAGCTGGATAATGATTTGTTGGGTATCAAGGAGAAGAGTGAAGCTGAGGTCCAGGAGATCGTGAATGGCCTGGCGAAGTAAGTGTCTTGGTCCTTCTTGGCAACCTTCAACTCCTATGTTTTCATTACGAAGTCTCCAACACAAGTCGCCATCACTAGCTTAGCACTCATGCATTAATTTTAGCTCAATCAAAAAGCAATCGAAGACCGCAAAAGACCCCATTCTTTTCTTTTTGCGCCTTTTGTTTCTGCACCGTAATTGCAGTTCCCTGGTCGTTCCAAGTCTTCTTTTTCCACATACTCGTCATAAATCAACTATAAAATTGAAAGAAATTTCGAGTCTTATAATATAGTCACCGAAGAATCATGTCCAAGCTGAGTAACGCTTGGAGTCTTCGATATTATGTATTTTGAGTCCAAAAACTATTAAGCTCCGTTGGACTTTTCCCCTCAAGCCCCGCGTTAACGCATCCAGTCTAGAACGTAGCTCCGAGAAGCCAAACCCCACTATCTGAAGTGCTCAAGTGATAAGGTACACATGTACCCGTTTTGCAGTATTCTTAAGAACAGCAACGTAGGTGTTGGCTCGAATGACGTCCTTCTTTTTGGCTTGAACGTAACTCTACAATGTAAAAGTATCGATCAAGTTGCTATCGCTGGTTTCTACTAGCGCGAAAAATAGTGACGTTGGTGACGAGAGGGGTAGACGCTATCTCTAGTAATATTCGCCATGCCACGTTGATATTAATAGACCTATTAGCAGCTCAGGCTATGCAGCATCTTTCACCCATTGCATCCCATGCAACAATGCAACAATATCTTATAGCCTGAACTTCTTTGCTGGTTTGATGAAGGCGGGAATGGGGGGTAAGGCAACTATGTTCGATGACTCCTACATAACAGACTATCCCTAGTGGTTAATGGTGCCAAGGACTAAAGAACTGAGGAGGCGGGCAAGATGAGCTAATTGTCTTCGGTTACTGATCCTATTTATCGGAACACCCGAACCTTGTACCGATCTGAGCGACCTGTTGAATATGGGAACCTGCACAGTAACTGCAAAATAATCTAGAAGAGAAATGGGAATGTGCGGATAAGATAGCTGCACAACCACACGGCGCCGGTCCGCGCGGTGGTTCTGAGATTCTCCAATCATCGTTGAACTATCTAAATTTCCTCATCTCAAGACCGTCTGCTGGTGGGGCATGTAGGACCGCTACTACTCACACTAAATGTACGTGTAGCAGAAGGGCCCATCAATAGCCGAGACCGGGTTGCCGACCGTCTGCTGCGACGCCAGCACGCCGAAAGATATTCGATTCAATGTTACATTCGCACTTGGAGGAACTGGATACGTTAGATCATCAGCATAGAAGTTTCAACCAACTATGGACCCATGTAACACGACTCAACATTGATCGCGGTGCTTGTTCCCGAAACCTGCGTCGTTCGGTTCCCTGCTTCCAGATTTTGCCATATAGTCCATACGCGGTCAATCTGTGCATGGTGGAGGAAGAAAGCTGGATCGCCAGCGCTGGCATCTGGATCGTTTCCGGTGTCGCCCTCAATGGTGAAGTGTCTGTCAGCATGCACACCGTTGATGGCCTCGAGATTAGAGTCGAAACAATCTATGTCGGTGCAGCCGGATATGATGCTTGCGACGTCTGCTTGCTTCATTTGGTTACTCCGGATGAGGGACACGTCCCGCTTTAGGCAGCGCGGGTTATAGTCGAGGCCGCATCCTCATCCTGGGGCGCAAATGTGATTGGGCCTAGGTTTACAGTCATGTTTTTGAAGGGGCTGGAGTAGACACAGCCGCCGCCGGTCGCTGGAGCGACTTCGAGATTAATGCCGAAGGTCGTCGAGCCGGTGGGAACGCGTATTCCATTACTAATTACAGAGGTGGGAGAGCTGTCGAAGACGGTGGAGGTTCGCGGATCTTGCCATGACAAGTTCCAGTCCCAGTACGGTTGGGAGCCCTGACAACCGCATTCTTCTTGTGAGGCTTTTTCGTAGAGCCAGATGTAGTAGCGGCGGAAGGTAAAGAACAGGCCCTTTTTCGAATACAGTCAGTTTTTCCGGATGATGGTTCATGGACGTGAAGCCGGAGAAAATGTACGCCAAAGTGGACATAAGGTGCCTGTATCATGTGCGTCGCAACCAAATCATCGAAGCGGCTGCGAGCGCTAGGAACTTCAGACAATGGGCTAATGGTAGCCTTCTGCTGTAAGCATTGAACAGCATTAATATGATTAATGCGGGCTTTTTTGGACAGCGATCCCCTAGTTGGCCCATCAGTGCGCGGGTATTAACACGACTCAACGGCGCAGGTACACTTACTATTCTCGGCGATAGACTATATTCTCTGAAGTGCAACCTGGAGTACTGGTTTTATCGTGGCCTCCACATCCTGATTGTACTGTTTCTGCCATAATTTGATCTGACTTGACGCGGCCGCCTGGGTGGTATTTGTTGTGGGAGCGGCCTCGATCACGGTCAACGCCGCACACATCAGAGATACGAAAAGAGAAGAGAACTTCATGTTGAAACTGGAAAATGAAAAACTGTACAAAGTGACAAAACCAATGGTAATTTGGGAGCAGTAGCAACTTGAGACAGCGAATTGCTTATCTGCTTATCGAATCACAAAAGCTAGTTGACGGAACTGAAATCCGACCCTAACGGCTCCTTCATCGAGAATTTTCAAATGCTACCCGCTACTGTCCCCCTTGAGTTCGCCTCGGGCAAAGGCTTCTTCTCCGGCTACTGGGTCACACCAGAGGCTGAATATATTTTCCAATTTGAACCGGCCATCGCGTGGAGCGTGTACGCGTGCTCGACAGGGCGTCCACAAGACCTGTATATATTTCTACATATAAAAGTCGTAAAGTTGAACGCTTTTTGGGGTTCCATTCCTTATCGTAAAGTTGATTGTTACGGGACTTTTAGATCCTGCGTCCTTCCATGAAGGGGCCCTAGCGAATTCGACGAGCATTCTGCAGACGGCAGGGAAGGTGATGGGCTCGAATGTGAAAACGTTTTCGATCCAGTATCTTTAAGACGAAAAGGCGAATCTAGTCTGGGAAACCAGTGCTTCTGGATATGAGCATGGAGCAATTGAAAGGGTGAGGATATTCGCGATAAAGTCAAATGTAAGAGTGTTTTGCCTAGCCATAGTAGTCAGAACTTCATTCGTCCGTCGCTAGCAATGCAAATGCAATCTCATAACTGCACCGCAAGGCTCGGAAAATTTTTCAAGCGCTACGGATTAGATAACCGTTACTGGTCTGCCCTCAATGGTGCGGAAAGCACGATCATCGCATGGAAGGGATAGCCCCTCCATCCCTCTTGAACATGTGACATCGTTTATTTAAGTGAAATACACATGGGTAAAATCCTACTATAAAATAGAACGGACCTTTACAAAGCGTCGATGCATGCCATTGACTGCTATCATTGGTGTTTAAGGGTTGGGAGAGTGCTTAATCGGGTATGGGTCGCTTTGAGATGGATATACGCGGCGAATATGACAGGAAGGGCTGAAAGTGGGTGGTCAGAGGAGCAAGGATCGAAGGCTAAGTCTGTACCTATCACTTTAACCCTCTACCCACTCTACACCTCAACATGCCTCCTACTCCTCTTCACGCTTGTCACCAGGAAAGCAGTAGAAATGAGCCAACCCAGTCCCGCGAGCCCAATTCCCATGTACCATGCGCTGCGATAGCCGTGGAGAACGTCGCGATTATGATCATTAAGGGACGACTCAACGGTCCCAGCGAAGCCCAAACCGAGGGCAATGGAGTAGTTGACTACTGTGCTAACGAGAGAGGCAGCGATGCCTTGATGGCTGCGCGGGAGGGCGTTGCTCAGAACAATGGTTGCGGAGGGAAACGACATGTCCTGGCAGAGAAGATTGGGGTTAGAGGGGTGCTAGTGAGGAAGGAGGGTTGGAGAGGAAGAAGATGGCGGTAGCGATATCTTTACAAATGATGTTGACATCGCGGAGGAGGGTAGGAATAAGATAAATGTACTTACCATTCCCCATGGTGTGAGAATAATGGCAACAAATGTTTGCGCCCAGTACGTCTGTTCCACAGGTGCCGTAGCGACAAGAACTAAGCCAACAGTGAAAAATCCTAGTGCGCCAAACATGACCAACCCAGGACCCAGCTTGCGCAGTAAGAACGCCGTTGTCATGGCCGCACATAGACCTGAAAGAGCCGCTGGCGTCAACCAAGCTGCAAGCTGTAAGCTAGTTCCGTCCCGAAAAGTCTGGAGGAACTCGCATAGATAAAATATCCAGATGCCGAAACTTGACCATCCAGCTGCCACGCATGCGAGCACAAAGGCGACCTCGCTGTTGAGGGATTTGTAGGGGAGGAGGGGATGAGAGGCGCGACTCTCCAGCCAGAAGAAGATACACAAGCTGCCGAGGCCGATGATGAGCAGTATATATGTCTGGGGATGCGTCCAGCCAATGTTCGCACCCTGATTCCAAGCAACATTTATGAGCACTAGGCTCGCAACACCCGTTACTGTTCCAGTCAAATCCAATTGGCCTTTCTTGTTGCCCACGGTGCCACCGTCGGAATCATCGTCTGCGGGAATGACGAAGTAACATATAATCACCATTGCGAAGCAGGTGATGCCAAGCGCCCAGAACGTCCACGGCCACCAAGCCTTTTCAGCGAAGATACCAGCGAATATGGCGCCCATGAGAAAGCCATTGGGGGCGGCAGCACCGAAGACGCTAAAGACGACACTCTGGCGTGTGTTTGGTTTGCTGTACGCGCGACCGAGGATGGCAAGGGAATTGGGGAGGAGGATGGCCGGACCGATGCCTTGAAGTCCGCGGCAGACATCGAAAAAGATAATATTGGAGGTGTATCTGTTAGGTACAGTAATTAGGGTTGGGAATGTAAGACGGTGGCCTGAACACGAATCGCGCGAATGCTAAAACAGAAAATTGCATGACCAAAGGGTACCCAATCTTTGCTCTGGTAGAATCTCCTCACAAACCAACTTTCCTCCAACAACTGCGCATGCATGAAGATGTACTAAGGTAGAAAGTACCCACCGACTAAAGCCAGTAACCAAAGACCATACGGCAAACCACAGATATCCAAAACATAACATCCGCTTATGACCAAGTAGATCCCCCCATTTGCCTGCCGGCAATATGAAGGTGCCTACGGTCAAGCTGTACGCAGCTACGGCCCAGGTGAGCTGACCAGGTGACTTCGTGACGCCAAAGTCGTCGCCGATATAGGGAAGAATAACGATAGTGTTGCCAAGGGCGGCAAGAGAGAGTAGATTAGTACAGCATATTGTTGCCACGAAGATGGTCTCATAGAAGAGAGACATGTGGAACTGGAGATAGAGAAAGAAGTCTTACGACCGATGCTTAAGCATATGGCTAGGTGGAATATATTAGGAAAAATGGGAACAAGAATGAAGGTTCTATACACGGTAGGGCTGATTATGCTCCGATGGCACAGATACCCTCAACGAGGAAACATACGAGGAACTCAATATGATCTAAATCTGACAGTAACCCATATACCGGAAATTAGTCACTTCAAAGACAAGGCGAGAGTAAGCGATTCTACTCCTCGCGAGGTCAGTTTCATGTAGGTCTTTCGAGCTTCGGGGCAATCATCAGCATCGAGCGCTCGACCAGCAAGGAACATGTATGGATTGATAGTTGTAAGGATCCTCACAGGCCTACCACGGTTCAGGAGAAGTCAACTGCCGACAGCAACCGCCGCGACCCTTATTGTCAGGGTGGGTAACATTGATGAATGGGGATGTGGGATATGCAATGTGGATCGTGGATCGTGGGATGTGGGATGTGGGATATGGGATGTGGGATTGCAGCGGGCGATGTGGGACATGCAATGCAGTGGGAAGGACCTTAGTAATGCTACCTTAAGGTTCCTTATCTGCGTAGTCAGCATAGGCCAACCTGAATGGACTTAGCGTACTTGACGCCGCCTTGGTGGCGCAGCACGTCTGTAGCCGTGGCAACGCTGACGTAAGCATTCTCCGGTCGGCAATATCAACCAATCAACCAATTAATCAGTGCAACCATGACATGCTCGGGGACAAAGACGTGCTCGCCGTGTTGGTATACGATCGGAGAGTATACTTAGCAATTCAATTCCGATGCTCTCTAGTGGAGCCATAGGCCGAATGTGCCAACCTTCGATGATACCGAAAACTCCTTCCCGTGAGATTCAAGCTTGGGTCCGTTCGGCGATTAAGTTCTCTCTCAATCGGCGGCTCGGTGAAGTTGGTGTGTTATTGCCTCGCAGTCCACAGCCAAGTAGCTCAACAGGCGCTAGGTTGCGTCAATCATTCCCATCTAGACGCTCCTCAATCATTGGTCATTGGTTCCGATTTTCGCAGTGACTTTCAAGCAAGTTCTTTCCATCCATTTTCTCCTAAGTCTGCTGTGGATAAAAGACAATGTACTCTATCCATGATTACCTGCCACAGTAATGGCTTTCAAACATCCCTTCGCAACTCTCCAACCGCAGGAGATCACCAAATCCTCCGAAATTATTTGCAGGACTTACCCAGAGAAGCATGTCACATTCCGGGTCATTGCTATCAAAGAGCCCGTTCGGTTCGAGGCCACCCAGTACCTCAAGACTCAGCATTCAACCAGTCCTAGTCCATGTCCACCCCGTCGTACTTACGCCATCTATCAGTTCGAGGGAGAGGTTGAAACATATGAAGATGTCATTGACATGACCACGGGCGTTACTGTGAGCCATAAACAGCTTGAAACAGGTTTACACGCTCCGGCCTCCCCAGATGACATGTTAGATGTGCAGAAGCTGGTTTTAGAGGACACATTAGTGAAAGCCGAATTGGCGAGGCTGAAATTACCTAAAAATGCCAAGGTAGTGCCAGAAGCTTGGCCCTATGGCAAAGACACTACCATCGCGGATTCGATGCAGTATCAGGTCTGGTTCTTTCTCGGTTCTTTGGGCCCTAATGCAAGAGATCATCCATCCTCCAACCACTTTGCCCATCCATTAGACTTCTCTGCAGTTGTAGACCATGCCACTCGGAAAGTCATAAGGATAGATCGATTGCCCATGAACGAAGGCCTCTTTTCGACCTCGGATGAAGACGAGCCGTATGAGTCTAATCCTGACGCTGAATATGCCACAGACCTGCAAGCTTCCATTCGCTCGGATCTCAAGCCACTAGTAATCACCCAGCCGCAGGGAGTCAGCTTTAGTGTAGAGGATGATCAGGTTGTGAGTTGGCAAAAGTGGCGATTCCATGTTGATTTCAATTGGCGAGAAGGTGTCGTGCTTCGCGATGTCCGTTACGATGACCGTCCTGTGTTCTACCGCCTCTCTCTCGCCGAAATGACTGTTCCTTATGGCGATCCAAGGCCTCCGTATCATCGAAAAAGCGCTTACGATCTAGGAGAAGGCGGAGCAGGGGCAACGGCGAACAACCTTAGATTAGGGTGCGACTGTCTTGGTGCCATATATTACTTCAATCGATGGGTCCATGATTCACATGGTAGGCCAAAAATAAAAGAGAATTGCATATGTATGCACGAAGTCGATAGTGGTCTGGGTTGGAAGCATACCAACGCCAGTAGTGGGCGAGCAGAGGTAACTCGTAGTCGTGAACTGGTCATTCAAACGGTCGGTCAACTCCGTTTGACAGCTAGGAAGTCATGTGGGACTAATGCTCTGCAGATAATGACCATCTCGAACTACGACTATGTACTCTCTTGGGTCCTTGATACCGCTGCCTGTATCCATTACGAAATCCGCGCGACGGGCATCATGTCCGTCGTCCCAATGCGTCAAAACGTTGAACATGATCTTAGCTACGGCATCATGGTCTCTCCAGGAGTCATGGCTCCCTGCCATCAGCACATATTCTGTCTACGTCTAGACCCAGCTATCGATGACTATCAAGAGTCCAGTATTGTATATCAAGAAACGTTACCACTAGCTGTGACGGAGAAAGGCAACCCTTACGGCGTGGCATATGAAATTCGATCCAATCCGATCACTACAAGCGGCCACCTTGACCTTGATGTTTCCAAAAATCGTACTGTCAAGTTCGTCAATAATAAGAGAACTAATCCGGTTACCGGTCACTCTCCTGGCTACGCCATCCACGTGCCAGCCACGCAGCTCCAACTCGCACATGCCACCTCGGTTCATCACCGTCGAGCCGAATTCGCAGATCATCACTTCTATTTCACGAAGAGCAGTAATGAGGAGCTTTACCCCGCCGGTGAATACCCGTGGCAATCTGTAGGCGGAACAGGCCTTCGCAAGTGGGCGAGCCGTAGCGATGACCTGGGAAATAATGGAGTGGCTTGGTGCACCTTCGGGCTCACTCACAATCCTCGGCCGGAGGATTGGCCGGTCATGCCTTGTGAAGTCATGCGTGTTGCTTTAAAGCCATCCCATTTTTTCACAAAAAATCCAGCTTTGGATATGCCGGCCAGTTCTCAGGCAATCAATCAGAGCACGATAGTCGATAAAGACTGTGTCGTAGCAGGGCATTGCCCAAAGCTCTAGGAGCTTGGACTTGACGGCAGGGCGCAAAGGTGCAAAAGTAGGGGGAGGATGCTAGCTCGCAAACAATTCTAGATATGATGCAAAGAAGCGGATGATAGCTGGATGAAATATCGTGTCTGTGCTCATAAATAGAATATACATGGGTTGGTGCAGTCAAGCCTCTGCCGTTGTTTGGAATTGTGAATATAAGGCTAGCACATCAATAGTCAGAAGCTATCTAAAATCCAGCTTTTCTTTCTACAATGAATCAAGGCTTGATGACCTTTGCCACGCCGGTTTGTGTCTCTGAATTTATTTATGACAACGGCCAGGAGAAACACAGATGCCAACTAAAGCGGATGATGATAAAGTAGACGACAGCGGCGTAAGCAACACGGCGAATTTCGTCTCAGTACAAAGGATAACTCGGTTGTGCAGTATCGCACGTATCTCAAGAATACCTTGGTATAGGAGATGTCACAGTAGACTGTCCAGTCAATTGTTTCTCTGACCCGGACTTCTAAAAGCTGCTGCCACCTCGACTGTGGGGAATCTTGAACATGGCTGCGTCAGTACAATAACCCCTGGATTAAGCAACAAGAATTTGCAAAGTTCACACCTACAAAGCTCCTGTTCCTCCCCGCCCGCAGTGTGGTCTCAATCGTAATCACAATCCGTTTTGTTTACGGATTGTACTGAAATGAGTTAGTGATCAGAGACTGGACCGGGCTGGCAGCTCTACATGCTGCGTCGCATCGAGTTCTGCCAGCCATGCTGCATCAAGTTCTGCCCGTCGATATCCATCGAGCTCCGCCCGCGCCGTCCCACAGAGTTCAGTTGGCTTTCCTGCTCTTTGAACCATTACACCCCATGATCTTGCAATCCAAGACAACATCAATATGGTGGCAAGGCATAGAATGATGCTGATGCCGATGCCGATGGCTGCTTTGGCAGCAGCGCTGAGTCTTGCGGAGGATAATGTTGTGGATCGCGGTGGTGCTGCGGCCCCTGTCGTGGTTGCTGTGAGAGAACTCGTAGGTGATGGCGTTGTTGGTGAAGGAGACGCGGAGGATGAGATGGGAGACGGCGGAGAAGATGCGGAGGATGAGATGGAAGACGCCGGAGAAGACGAGGATGGTGAGGAGATCCCGCTCCTCGAGGATATATTAGAGGCAGTAGAAGTAGAGGCGCCACTAGGCAAGTTGGTGATATTGGGGCCCCATGTCTGTGGGGAGATGGCATCATTTGATGTGATTGTAAAAACGGGAGTGTTGGCCCAATCTCCTCCAGCAAAGTTCTCAAACTGCATGTGACATACGCCATCATTGTCATACTCGCTGTATTGAAAAGACTGAGGGTTCGTGCCGTTCGTTTCCACTTGCTCGTGGTACACTAGGCGCCATAACTGTTAACACACAATTTCTCTTTTTCAGATGATCTCGCCTTTCTCTTACTTTTACGGCCCTGGGTCTTCGGTTTGAAAGTGGCTCTTACCGTACGTCTTAGATTGATTAGCACTGGGACTAGTCGCGCACCAAAGGTTCATCCAGGGGCCGTCGATGTCAGACGTCCAGGTGAAGTACACAGTATCAATATAATTGAAGGTCATGCCAGTCATCTGCGCTCTTGGATAGATGCAGTCCACAGAGCCGCTGCAGAAAAATACGAGAATCATCCGGACCATCAAAGAGAGGAGGCTACAGCGAATGATTCTTAAATTGGACAACGTCATCCAGCAGTATCAGAGAGCGCTGACAATTTATCACTGTTTAGATCTGCGCTACTGAAAAAAATTTCACAATTTGTCCGTAAGTTTAGGTGTTTCGAAGAAAACGTCAGGGCATGCATACTTTCCATCAAGCAGCGCGACTATGGCGAAGTCAGAGATTGGGGCACAAATCATGCATGTAGGCATTCCACGTAGGTGAATTTGGATTTGCAACCCGCTGGCCCC
Organism: Cladonia uncialis; assembly: GCA_002927785.1. Lineage (NCBI taxonomy): Eukaryota > Fungi > Ascomycota > Lecanoromycetes > Lecanorales > Cladoniaceae > Cladonia > Cladonia uncialis. Next base: position 16,166 of record NAPT01000140.1, on the reverse strand, counting down.
AGCGCCCGGTTTTCTCGCACAACTCCTCCCTAAGCCACACGGCAGTTATTGCCAGTCTTGGCTCCTCTCCCTCCCCCGAAAAGGGCGCCTCGGGGGACTTTCATCCCTACAAAGTGCGCAGAAGGGCCCTCGATAGCGCCGGATCCACGCAGAAGGGAAACGAATAGCAAACTTTTCGTAAAATATAAGATTGTCACGAGCGGGGCTACTAGCCGGTAAACGCAATCACCGCCATCAATCCAGGCATACTAGACGTATGAAGAAGCTCACTACTGCAATAGCAGGCGTGCATCGACACCAAGTCCAGCTCATCTATGCCCACGTTTCTATGAGAGGTCCCCCTTAGGGGTGTCGTGGGGTTTAAGACTACTCGCCGTGTTGACCCGCTGAAATTACTTCCGGCTCGTATCGATGTATCCTGGCTGCTTTCCTAACTCGTTGAGCTCCTTCTGCTCCCATCTGCAGACCCTCCCCCACCATGCGACATTCTCCCAATGGTGCTGGAAGAAGACCGCAGGGGACTGTAACGACTTTGGGCAGGGGAAGCCTCTCGTGGGGAGGTCTCAGAGGAAGGTGGATCTTCGTGTAACATTGGGGATGGATTGAACCATTCCTCCCTCGCCTTTCCTGGGTGCCAGTACAGATGACCTAGCTACCAGCATTCGTATTCTTCTACCTGCTATCCTAAGACAGAGATGGCCAGTACCACGATTATTTTGATCTTGTCAAAGGATGCCTCGGCCTCCTTCATGTCTTCCAGAAGCCCACCAACGACAGAGTCATAGCCTGAGCTGGACTTCAGAATCGACGCCAGGACACCTGGAACGTTCTCGTAATCGGCAACCCTCATTAGCTGCTTGCATGCATCACCCAGTCATTGTATCGTTGCTAGGTAGTGTTCGATCACCGCTATGGCGGTTCCTGTTTCACAAGGGTCACAGCGAACGCATGCTGGGCCGTCCTCCCTATTAAAAATGGACTTCAGTGCATTCGAACAATGCGCCTTGTTCTTAGCTTCACCAGAAATGTGAAGGCTTTGACTAATGGAAATAATACACGTTGGCACCTTGCTATCCGGTTTTATGCCCTATAGTGGGCATCAGTCCCAGGTGGTAGTGGAAGTAATGCGGCTGCACGGTGTGCAAGAGACCACTGTCCGACCTACCCTGCACGTTGCCGACGCTGTGCTATGTAGGAATAGTTCCGCTGAAAGACAGCTAGGGGACAAGGACAGTCTTGTGCCATGAGTCTCCATTCGTTGTAGGACATCGAAGACCTCCCTCGTATCTGGGAAGGCTTCTGTTGTTCATGACTTCGACTGTTGACTGTTTGACTATTCCAAGTGATACAAGCGGGCGAGACTTGAGTTTTGGAGAACAATTATTCTGCTTGACTCAGCTGTCAGCGGTGGAGTTGACCATGTTGCTTTAGATTCTCACCAGGATAAATGACTTCCTGATAAGGTCATCGATAACAAAAAGTCGTCCCAACATGGCTAGAGCGACACCGCAAAGCTCTATGTACTGTATGTACGGTCAGGACTGTAATGGACTATTCCTTCCAGTGCGAATTTCAAGGTTAAAGATGCCTTGCAATGACGGCAGATTACTAGTAACATTACTGAGAAGGGTAAAAACCGTCATATAGTCGTATTTCGAAAACGGCCATTTGGCATCATGTTTGTGAAATTCGAAGGCGTAATCGGATCAAGGTCTTGCCATTGCAATCACAGCTCTGATCCTCTCCGCACTAGCCGCTAGCCACACTCCGTCACACCCTCCATCCCCATCAGTACCCCGCTTGGTCTGCTTCTTCTTCGCTTTGGTAATTCTCGCCTTGATGCCCGCCTCTGCAGCCTCATGCAATTGTGGAGTCCATGAGAGGCCCATTCCAGGGTGAGTATCCAGAATGCGTAACAAGGTTTCTATGCAGAGGCTTACTTTCGTGTTGTCAACGATACTATTTCTGTTTGCTGGAAAGGGCAAATAGTTTGTAACCAGGATATCTTGAGAAAGAGTGTCGCTCGGCGGTAAGGGTGCCGATGCGGCTATAAGGGAAAGCAGAACGTATTGTGTGAGCGTAGAGGCTGCCGCGCTAACAAAGGGGTGGAGGCTTGGAGGTGACATGATAAGGAAAAATGCAGGAATAGCTAGAGACCGCAGTTGATCGAGATACATGTCGTAGAGAGCTTTAAGGGTGATGAAGGCGTCGGGCTCGGAAGCCGAGACTTTAGAGAGCAGTGAAAGGAGTCGAACACGAATATGAATTGATTCCATACCACCGAGACTACCAGCTGTATTCGGTATTGAGTACACGTGGTGTGAGTCCATATCACGTGCTGGGGAGGAGCGATCTGATGCAGAGTCTTCCAAGTCTGCCTCGGCCTCATCCTCCATGTAGTCGCCGTAGTCATCGGCGTCTATGTTGATCTTCTCCGCTTTGTGAACGTCAGCATCCTTCTTCAGCTCCTTCGTCTCATTCTTCCAGATCTCGCCAAACTCAGCCACCGATTTCGGTCGACCATTCGCAAAGATGGCTCGTATTATTTTCCTCTCTCCCCCTGAAGCCGCACGCCCTGAGTCAATGTACTTAAGAATGAGGCTTTTTGCGTTAATATCATTCCCTCTCGTTGACTCCCTCAAATCCCAGTCGGCTTCGAGGACGTCAACCATATACGAGAGCCAAGCACTCCATCGCTCCCATCGTTTCTTGTGTAGGACACTGCAATTGCAACACCATCCGACGACGTGCCAGAAGTCGTCCGCACGACCCCACAACGACCCTGCGTTTGCTAGCTCGTTGTTGATCCTTTCAAACCCACCATCAACAGGGCTCGCGTCTTCGCCTGTGGCTCTCCTTCTCCCGCCACGACGACTTGGTATCCCTTGACTTGTAAACGCGAACGCATCATCTAGATTGCCCTGCAAAGGTCCGACATGCTTGAGTACCAATTGTAAGTATTGAAGAGCAAGGTTCGAAGCCTGGATTTTATCTAAAGTCTTGGCACGCGTAGTCAAGGTAGGATGAACTGCTAGCGTAGCTATCAGGGCAAGGTGCTGTGATGGCGGTAGGATGACCGGTATCTGTACTGAGGAGGCAGAAGCAGAAGTTAGGAGGGCTGTGAGAAGGTTCAAGGCTTGGCAGTCTGTATTCTCTATCAGCGCACGAGTCTTCAGCAGAGGCTTTAGACAACCTACAGAGACCCTCTTCGAAGTATATCATGCAATGCTCTCGGAGCTCATACGGTAATAACTTCACTTGGCGATGAAATGCTGGCTGATCATCCCTAATTTGCTGACCAGGTGGGGAGTGGTTGACTTCCGCTGACTGAATTGTCTGCGGAGAACTGCCTGACAGGGGCGACAAGGACGAAGTTACTGGTTCAATATCCATTCGAAAAGGCATATCCTGATTACCAAGGCAGTACACCATAAGACAGTAAGAGGAGGGAATGTCTGCAGACGCGATGCGCGTTAAGACGCGCTAGTGCGTCATCCACGTGACCCCACTCTTTTGCAGACCTCCATCCACAGATCTTTGCCCTAGGTCAAGATACCAGGCTTCGCCACCTCTACCGACTCCGTTGAGGGATAGAAAGGCGAAAATAACAGCGTGACTGGTTTTCAAGCCTGCATAAAATAGCAAAGCTGGCCGTGGCTCAGCCACCGCCATGCATGCCCTAATGCAGGATGACTTACCAATAGTGTGGCATACGCAATGCCACATACCTAGAGTACGGAATCAAGCGAGCAAAGATTGCCTAAAAGGCAGCCTGGGTCCCATTTCGATGGCCATAAAATTCTTCTACCTTCATTTCGTGCAGTCTCAATGGATCCTTTATCACTAACAGCCAGCATTCTAACGGTAATCACAGCGGCGCAAGCGGGAGTCCAGGGTCTCCGGAAACTCAATGCTATCCGTAAGGCTCCACAAGAGCTCGAAGATATCGCCTTGGAGTTAGAGAGCATCAAGTCTTTGTTGCAAGACGTTGAGCACTTCCTAGAGTTGAACCCTCTGCTGTTACAGAGTGGAGGTCTCTCTCAATCTGTGCGATGTGCTGCTTCGAAAATAAGCAAAATCAATAAGCTTCTAGAATCAGAACCATTCGCACTACTGAAGCTTAGCAATGCTGCGCAGGGGCGCCTCGTCTTTATTCGATACAAGCATAGGCTACAATCCTTGCGCGATGACTTACGTGTGGTCAGACAGGACCTAGCGGTCCGATTGGGGCTGGTCGCAGCGTAAGTTTACCCTGTTCTCAGTCGTATATCCATTCTATCTTTTGTTGGGTAAGGGTTTAATTTGCCTTAGTTCTTCTGCCCGTCGGATTGAGGAGTCTCTAAGCCTCTCGGTCTATGGCCAACAGAATACTATCAATGCATTGTCAACAATCATTGAGAGAACCTCGCCTCGTGATAGAGGAGACAAAGTTGTCTTGCATCAGAATGCCCAGCTAAAAGCAAATTGTTATGGCGGTGAAACTAGCTCGTTGCTGGTAGCTCCCTACAGCGAAGAGCAATCAAACGGACTTATTGAAGCCGATCCGAAACCCCAGAGCCCTCGATGCCCGGCGTGGTGTAGCTGCGTATGTCACACAAGTAGCAGTTTTAGGTCTCCGTGGGCTTTCAAAATTTTGTTCGGCGAAATCTGCCTTCAGTACAGCACTCAACAAGCACGTTGTAACGAAAAGTCCTGCCGTAGACTTGAGATTTCGACCTTCAACTTGGTGTACCAACTTCCAAGGTTCCTAATGTGCCGATACATTGCAATGACCATGCGTTACGCTCCTCTGGACGGGCCACACTTCTCCTTACGAATGCCGAGGGTTACCCCATGGACCCACTTGCTCTGGAACTACGCAATGGTGGGCAATCTAGCTGCCATTCAGAAGATGTTCGCCGAAGGCCGCGCATCCCCCTATGATGTCAATGTGCACGGGTCAGGTGCACTTATCTATGCAGTGTCTCACAATAGATCGAAAATCGTTCGCTTCCTCCTAGACCAGGGCGCTGACCCTGAGCTTCCGAACGAAGTGGGTCGCACAGCCGCCGACATATACTGGGAAAATTCATTTGCTCGACATCACAAACGAGATGGCGTGAGAGACCATGGGAGCTTCTTCGAGGATAGTGGCTATGTATATACACGACAGTTGACCATGGTGCATAAGATTGTCCTCGGTATCGTTTGCAGGGCTCTCAAAGACGAGCTAGAACTGTCTACAGCAGATATAAATGCAAGAGATGGCGGAGGACGCACACCCCTAATGTGGGCCACAATCCGCGTCGACGAATCGGCTGTCAAAACGCTACTTGCTTTTGGTGCAGACCCAAATTTCACTGACACTTATGGCTGCACTGCCCTTCATTTTGTGACAAGTGTCGGTGTATGCAAGCTTCTTCTGGACGCAAAGATCAATGTCAACGCTCGAAATACGTACTATGGTCGCACTGCCCTGCATACTAGTAGCCGTGAGCGTGAAGTTGACGTGATCGATATGTTAGTTCACGCAGGGATCGATGTAAATGCTCAAGATTCGGATGGGGAAACGGCGTTGCTGATTGCTACATATAACCTTGTTACGCGGGTCGCTCGAAGGCTGCTTGAGCTGGGTGCCGATGTGAACGCAACTAATCGGTCAAGAGGTTACTCTGCACTCCATTTTGCGACCGAATATGATCGGCATGAAGTTCTTATAGACCTGCTGAATAGAGGAGCGGACTATAGTACAAGAACTGATAGTGGAAGGACGGTCCTACATTTGGCAGCTTGCTACTCTGGGACTAAAACGCTTTCTATCCTGTCAAAGGCGAACCTTGAGGGTTTGGACATGGCGTTGCGAGATCAGAATGGCAAGACCGCGGCTGACTATCTCTCAGAGCGTTGCATACTTGTGGAGATCGAAGAGAGTATGCGGGATGAGTTCCATACACGACTCCAAAACGGATCGTCTCAGGCTATGGATACCATAGGCTCGAGTGATTCTCACCTACAGATAGATCAAACCCACGTCGACACCGAGATGACATCAAAACAGCATGAACAATTTCACCTCCCAGGTGCTTTTCCTATCATTGACGAGGTATATGACTAGGCGGGTATGCGGACATAGAGCATGAGATGGAGGATTGAGAAATGAGGACTTGTATAGATTTCATGTACGAGTGGCGCTTTGAAATAAAGAAATAGACTTTGAATTTGCGTACAAGACAGCACCCACCACAACAATTGAGCCTACTCTATTCTCGGAATAAAGCCCCTACCCAATAATAACCATTTTTACGTAACACCTTGAAGGTGCCTATAACGCAACGGACGAATGAATCTGAGCGACCCCGGAGTTGGAGTTATTATCATTGTAGCGGAGGCGGACCTGGTGCCCAAACCCAGTACATCAGTAAAAACTGGGACGGCTCGTGTATACATCTCGATGAGCGGCATTGTGACTGTGGTTATCAGTTCTGCATTGTAGTCCGAATATATTGTGCCAAAAACCTCAAAGTACTTTCAAGATCATACTGCTAACGCCGCCATACTGAGTACTCTTTCCGCTTGCTCAGAAACTCGGTGCTGTTCCATTATCTCCACCAAGGTTGTTGAGGACTTGGGTGCCACGGCCGCCGTCACTAGTGCTTTTGTCGCTGGTTCCGCATGCGAGTTCAGCGCTGATGAGATGAGGTTATCGTAGATGCTATGAAGTATAAAATCCACCTTTGTGGCCTCTTCAGCTACGTTGGTATCTGGCTCGTGCTACTTTCAAGGGACGCTGATGTCGTATGGGAGCCGAAAGCTTTTAGAAAAGTTCATGGGCCTAATAATTCACTTGGGACGCTAGTGTGGTCGATGTGTCATGCGAATGGGAACCCTTTCGATCCTCGCCTTTGAGATCGGACGCTTCTGTGGTCAACATGGGATATGGGTGGAGGCTTGTTTGATCTTTGCTGTCACGGGTAGTATGGGACGCTAGGGCGGTTGATGTATGTTGCGGGTGGAGGCTTTTCCTAGCCTCCTGTGCCTCATCGTGCCCGGCCACATGGTTGGTGTGGTATGTGGGGATACCTTTTTACGACTCTTGTTCGCTTCTACGGTGACTGTTGTGAAAGAAACAGGTCCAGCGTTCTCGTCCACACAGACTGCTGAGGCATGAATGCGGGTGGAAGCTCTTTCGATGCTCACCATGCCCCTCGTTCGTATAGGCTGGCACTGTAGCTGAAATTTGATGATGCGGTTGGGGGCTTTCGCGAAGTCCATTACTCTCGTCGTGCGCTTCAGAGGTGGTCGTAACAGCCAGGGACGAAAGAGGTAGTAAGAGGTAGACTAGCTTCATCTTGTGAGAATGTGGGAATAAAGGTTCGGGTACAAAGTTGGTTATAGAGATGCAAACGGATGTCAGATAGGATAGGAGGAAGAAATACTGGGAGAAGACGTGTGGAAATCTGTGAATTTGAGAGTATAAGTGGAGTATCTGTGGAAGAATTTTGATTGCCAAGATCTCGCCCATTGCGCTCAACTCTAGTAGGCTGGGAGATAGCGGTCTGGGGATGGAGAAAATGTAGCGAGCTGAACAATCACGCAAAATATCCGATTTTTTGGTTCCATCGCATTAGTGAGCAGTGACCCTACTCTGGAAACAGGTTGCGGAACATTATGAGAACAGTGGACTGAGACAGTCTGAATGTAAGGAAAACCCACAACATTTTGGCTGTAAGTTTGTGTATGGGTTAAAGATGGAAAGGCAACAGATCAGAGGCCGCAACAGGAAATCTACGGACTTTCACAGGTAGTGTCTAATAGGCTGAAACCTTCTACCGACAGAATAAGGATACAAAATAACCTGGCCTTCGGGTAGACCAAACAACGAGAAATACATACGATGCTTCAATACGCCACCGTCTGGGGCTAACGGTTTGCTCGGATGAGATAGCTACGTGGTACAGCGATTGGCCTGCTACCCCTCGGTTTACCATTTGTCATCATCCCTCCAGTCGTGTCGCCAGTACGGTCACACTTGATGAGCATCATGATGTTGCCAATGAGGTCGACCGGCTCGTCAAGGTACCACCAGGCATAGGTCGCAGACCCGCCCCTCCCGATTATTACAGTAAAGACGTGTCTCGAAGGCACGTTGAAATGATAAAGTACAGCTTTGAACATATCTGCACCATTCAGCAGAGGATAAAAGGTGTACGCGTAGAGGGTAGATTACCTTCGTCGGTAACATCATCTCCGGCGCAGAGCACAAACGTCGGCTCATACTCTCGAGCGAGTTTACTTGCAATCTGGCCCTTATTGACGAATTTGAGGCGAACTTCGACAATGCATTTACCCCTTTTTACTTCCACAGGGTCATTGGACCCAAGTATGTTTTCGAGCTCCGTCTTCAACGCCTCAGCTGGTGAGTCACAAGTAAGTTTGGCATTGCGGTAGTGCCAGACCACAGAGGCGGTTTTCCTTTCGATGGCTGAGAGTGGATAAGCGGTTTTGTACCTCCTCATCACTGACTCAACGCGGTCTTGCCAGCGCATATCAACGTCTCCACAGATATCCTGCCATTCCGTGGTCCCTGGGTAGCGCATGAAGGCTCCATGTTCAGCAACCAAGCCGAGTTCGGCTACTCGGCCAGGCTCTTTTTCAAGGAAATATCGGTCACGTCCACTGATGATCCAGACCGTGTTCCTGGGGTGCGAAGCAAGTTGCCGAAGCTCATCGAACAATGGCTCACCGAGGAGCGCATCGCAAGGGTTTGGCACTATGTCGGTAAGGGTTCCATCATAGTCAAACAGCATTAGACGCTGGCTTGCTAGACCGTACGCAACCAGGATATTCGCATTTTCTAGCGGTTGAACAAAGTTTGGCGCACGATCAAAGAGCATGGGAGCCGCCTGTTGACCAAGACGGTTCTCCCATAGAACCCGTCGAGCCCCCAGATCTTCAGGCGATGGGGTTGGGAGAGATGTGAATTCGTGCTCTGTCTTAGCTTTGACGTCTTCATGGATCTTCGGTTTGATGTCCTCTATCTTAGCTTCGACGTCTTCACGAATCTTGGGTTTGATGTCCTTTATCTTAGCTTCGACGTCTTCATGGATCTTCGGTTTGATGTCCTCTGCAATATCCGAATTCCCAGGCGGCGGTGTCATATGTTCCTGCTTCATGTTGGTATCCCTTTTCGTAGTGCTTGTTGGTTATCTTTTTAAAGGATGCACGGCAAGATATGTTCAAGGATTAATATTATACTCGGATGATGCCCCCTTGGTAAAGAATGAAGGACTCTTCTGCTGAATACTGATTGCTTACCATTTTTCATGCGGGAAGGAAGGAGTGGTCTGTGAAACCTTGCCTTAAGGAGAGGGTAGGCACGTTTCCTCTTCTTTATTACCGTAGCAACGATGGATAGTCAATGGCCAAAGCAATCTCAACACAAGTTTAGTATTCATTGAATCAAAGGAGTCTGCTTAAGAACTGTTTACTTTACGAAAGGGGACATGAAGGTACCACAATTGAGATGGTGACCTGGCGGTGCGAGTAGAGTCGTATCCCATCCTCTCGGCTGCTGTCAGTACCATTGAAGCATCAAGCAAGAATCTGTCTGAATTTATATCATTTCATTTTGAAGTACTGGGACGCGTGAAGCCACTGTCGCACAGCGAGGAGGAGCTGATGAACGAGAGCTGGATGGGCGGTAAAATGTTCCTCACAAGTTGCCGGTTGTTTAACGCCACACCTGTGTGGCGGGTGTGGCGGCAATTTTCCGCATATCCTACTACAATCTCAAGTAACCGTATAACCGCATAACAGAGCCTGACAAACCTGGTGATATGGTGCAAGCCTAAGATGCTAAGTTGAGCCAGAATGCATTGCTCATGCATCGTTGCACGATACGCCCTTGCGCACGGCGTATATCCAAACAATTGCAAATTTCCCTATGTTATGTTCGGTTGCTCTCTAGAGTCAGTGCCTCAAGAACTTCTTCCGGAAACGAACAAAACGTGGAGAACAAAAGGGTAGGATACAAGAGGTTAGGACGGTACAATGGTCAAGATAAGCCGCGGGAACAAAAGCTACAGGATCTCATCTTCCTCGACGATCTGGTAGGAACGTTGGAAGCACATCGTAACTACAATAGAGCCTCGGTCATTCGCGGACTCCAGCAAAACGTCAATGAGGCAAGCTTACCGTTCACACGTCCATCGCTGGACAGTACGAAGTCCGGAAATGCTGAACCGACTTATAAGAGAGGAGAAGACGAGATTGGTAACAACGATCGAAGCTCGACCAGCGCGCGAGGACCTAGCCCGTCCGAAGGTCCGGTGAGAAAAGGCTCAGGGAGAGAAGCCTTAGCGACAAATGTCTTAGGGGATATACCTTTAGTAGGGAAAGTCTCAGTAGACGAGGCCTTGGTGAGAGAAGTCTCAGCGACTGCGGACAAACGCCGACACGGACCTCATACCTGGCAATGGCCTGCGGACTCGGTACAGAATGTTGAGAAAGGAACTAAGACGAGGAACACTGGCTTTGTCAGAAGTGTGGATCCTCTAGAATACACGGCTGCAGTGATTCCTATTACACAGTCGTGGAAATGGACCGGAGCGGGTCCAAGTAGGATCAGTACACCATGGGCACCTTACGTGGAAGAAAGTACTGGTGACAGTTATGAAAGGTCTATCACGGTCGAGTCTAGATGGGAATTCTGACTAACATGATCTAGACTATCTAATGAGATTCGAGCCTTCGAGGCCTACATGAGACTCAGCCCTGCTGAAGAGGCTGCTGCTCAGCTTGTACATTCCGATATTACTTTAGGCTTACGGAATCTTTTGTCAACAGATAGCTTGACTCTGCTCGGATCTCGCAGCAACGGTCTTGCCACTCCAACTTCTGATTTTAATTACCAAGTCGACGTCGATTCTCTCGAACAATCATCAACGAAGGATAGCCAGGAATTCACCCTCAGGGCGACGAAGAGTACGACAAGGTCTATTTTGAAGCGTATCTGCGGGGGTCTCCAAGAATCAAACGATATTGCCATGACTGAGCTGGTTTCCGCTCCTGTACCCATGATTAAGTGTAAGCATCGTGCCACAGGACTTGATATACAATTCCAGACCATGTCACCGTCGCAAGCATCACAGCAATACACTGCTGCCTACTTATCCGAGTTTCCCTCATTGCGTCCTCTCTACGTCCTCATTCGCCACTTCCTCGAAATCCGTGATTTGACAGCGGTTTCCCGGGGTGGCCTTGGTTCTTACACTATCCTCATGATGATTGTCGCCGCCCTTAAACACTCCAGAGGGAAGTTTTCTCCCGATGATCTGGGCGGCCAATTGCTGCACGTACTCAAATTTTACGGAAGTGCAAACCTCTATGAGAACGGCTTTTCTGTGGATCCCCCGCGTACCTTCAAAAAAATTAGAGAGAATAAACGAACGCCCAAAGAACGCAAGGCCCTCTACTCCGACCTCCAGCTCCAGGGCATCGAATACCTTGTCAAGAACAGCAAACGCCAGAAACCCTACCTCCTCTGCCTCCAAGACCCCGCCGACGCATACAATGACCTAGGCAGATCCTCTTACGCTATCAAACATATTCAAATCATCTTCAGGAAAATGCACACTTCTTTCAAGAAATCCCTCTGTCGACCGGGTTTTACCCAGAGTTTCGAGGACTGGTCGTTTCTTGCTCCCATGGTTCACGCAGATTATTCCCTCTTTGAAATCGTCCGCCGTAATCTCGAGCGCTGTAATAAACCTGATGCCAAGCTGACCCCCGAAGACGCTACTGAGGATACTATCTCAGCCTTACTTGAGCGGCGACTCAAAATCTATAAAGGCGAGATGGAAGAAGACGACTTACCCTCTGCTCCGGCACCTCCCGATCTAAAGCCTGGCCTAATCACCAAGTATCAGTCGGAAGGATTGTATCCGAAGGAATACATTATAAAGCCGCATGCGAAGCCGAAAAGGAGTAGGAGGCAGATGAACATGAGGGCTGCGAGAGTGGTTGCGAACCGGAGGGAGAAGAGGGAGAAGAAAAAGAGGATAGGTGATGCTGATGCAGAGAAAGATGATGCTAATGCAGAGAAAGACGATGCTGATGCAGAGAAAGACGATGCTGATGCAGCGAAAGACAAGGCGCCAGCAGCCGAGGAGACAAGTGACAGCAAAGGGGAAGGGACCTTATCGTCAAAGGTGTGATGGCTGATTAGGAAAATGGTGTAAATATCAATATAGAGATCCCATACATTCACGGCCATGTAAATCAGACCAAAAACCTCACCTTATATGTAACCTTAGCACATTGGAATAGAATGAAATACAAGAGAAAGCTCGCAATGAAAAGATAGTAGATACTGAGTTCTACCAACAACGAGATCTGCACAAAAGCGAAAGTAAACATTTCAGCATTCCTATCAGTCAGGCAAGTAGATCATTTACCCCATACGTATGGCTTTCTTTACTGATACTGTCAAAATTAACATACCTCAGCCTGACTACCTGCTCATAGCTACATGAAACAACACAATACCCATCCCATTCCATATTAAAACGAAAACCAAAGCCAATACCATCCTTAAGATCCCCGTATCAATCCCGCATACATGCATGCATTCCCATCTAGGACCAGTCCTAATATGAGACGGGGAAAGAAAAGGACAGAAAAAGGAAGGCGAAAGAACACCACACCGCCAGCCTGCTTGCCTTTTCAAACATAGAATAGAGAGGAAAAAGCAAAAGGGAAAGGGTGGGAGTAGTTATGATATTGATGGTAACGTAATAAGAGGCCCAGACAGCAAGAATTTTTTCCCTTTTATAGTAAGGTAGAAAGGTACAAAGTAAAGCCAAGTAAGCATAGTTTTCCTCTTCATAAAAAGCAAACTCCTTCCCCTTGATACCAAAGTAAAGTAAGGTAGCAAGGTACAAAGTAAAGCTAAGTAAGCAGCGAATTTGGATGAAAGCAAAAATGGTATGATGGATAGATGGGTGTATGAGTGCCCACCAGTCTAGGTAATTCATAGGTAGCCAAACAACCAACCAACCAAACCAAATCGACCGCCCCTCCCTCGCCGTACTCGTGAATTTATCTAAAAACACGCCCAACCCAACTTTCTCGCCCCATCAATCAACCCATTCACGCAGCTACGCCTCACGCCTCAACTCCAATTTTCCCTCGCCTCATTGCCTTCGGTGCCTTCGGCCCACCCTTATGGTTCCCAAGTCAATTTTCCATCCTCAACTCTTCTCTTTCTCCTCGCCTGCTGCTTCCCCACCCCCGCTGTAATTATTCCTCCGCATCAAATCTTCCACTGGGCCTAACAATCTCTGAAACCCTTGTTTACCCAAATATGCCACCTTGACTTCCCCTCCTTCCTTCTTCGCTACCACACTCGCCGCCCTAGGCGCATCGTTCAGCAGCGCCAGTTCCCCGAAATAATCACCCTTTTTATACTCCTTGAGTACCTTATCTCCGCTTTCTTTCTTATAGACCTCCGCTTCGCCGGATTCGAGGAGGAAGAAATGCTCTCCGATTGCGCCTTCTTCGATTATCGTTTCGCCGGGGGCGTATTTCTTTGTGTCGAGGGCGTCGGCGATTTTGGAGCGTTCGTAGAGGGAGAGGTTGGCGAAGAGGGGGACTTCTTCGAGGAAGGACTCGTACATTCGACGACGCTGGAATGCGCTGTCCATTAGGATTCTGCGAAACGTGACACGATCTAAGGCCCAGAGTGTAGATTCTTTTTCCGTGCTGACGACGGTGGCGGCGCGGGGAGCATTGTACATGAGTGCTAGTTCGCCGAATGAACCGCCTGGACCGATAGTGTTGACTTTGTTGCCCATGCCTTGTGGGCCCGGGGTGACATGACCGGCGGGGTTAACGTAGATGTCGAAGACGCCGCGCTCGACGACGTAGAAGTAGTCACCTGCGTCACCTTGGGTGATGACTTTGATGTCTTTTGCCGGTATGGGTTTTTCAACGAGGGCGCCAAGGACGAGGTTGGAGCTTTCTTCGTCAAGATGGCTGAAGAGGAAGTTCTTGGATACGGAGGCGCGAAGACGGTGAAGTTGGTCGTCGGTCTTTTTGTGGAAGGGAGGTTTCCAGTTGGAATCTTGGTGTGTGCTTGGGGTCAGAGATTCTGCGGAGACGGAGGTTCGGCGGGTCATGTTATAGTTGTTTGGGAAGCCTTGGTCGTTGGGGCCGGGTGGTTGGAAGGAAGATGGTGCTGACCCGGAGTTGGAGGCGGCAAAACTGAAGTTTGAGGAGGAGGAGAAGGGGGAGCCTGCTGGAGGGGCGGCGGCGGCGGCGGCAGTGTTGGTGGGGGAGCTGATTGTGTCGTTTTCGTCCTCTTCGTGAACATTTTGCATGCTACTTTGACGACCTGGATTGAAGCTGCCACCACCGCCAAAAGGGTTGCTACCTCCTGGGAAAGTGGACTCAGCCATTATGGTGGAGGGAAGGTGGGTTTAGGTGCCAAAGGAGGAGAGGAGGTGGGGAAGGACAATGAACGGAGGAGGGCCCGTGGAGATTGAGATGAAGCGGACCAGTTGAGGATGATACAAGTATAGGCAATGTATTATGATGAGTAATTCAGCAGGTAGGAGGAGGAAGGAGCGTTATGTGTGGTACTAAGGAATGGAGGTTGAAGATGCGTGTGGTGTACGGTAGTTTGGGTGTAGTCAGGTAGTGGGAGTTGCAGATGAAGAGGGGCAAGTTGCAGTCATTGACGGGGCCAAAAGATGCAGCAATGATCCACGCAACCATCGGCCAATTGACGTAAATGGTGAACAGATCTGCAATACCTCCTGCAGTTACTACTCAAAGTATTACAGCGAACAGCAATTGTAGCCTATTGCTCGTTTATAGGATGACGATGTGCTGCTTGATCCAGTTCGTTTCAGAACTTTAGCCCTGTGTGAATGTGAATCATTCAAATCATTCAATCATTGTCCGCCCATTCATCCCTACTAGAATAATTACTCTTTCTTCGCGCCATATGATTTAAAGAATGTTACTGGATGATGGAAGCACTGCCTGACCACTGCCGTACGGATATATGTATGGATATGGTTGATTGTCCCGATGGCTGAGCCCCGTTGAAAATGCAGGTCAACCCCTTGGGGGGCCATCTCGCTTGTCGCACGGACGTTGTGGGGAAGCATTCGAGAAGGCGCCGAGAATATTCGAGAAGCTTTCCCCTTCCGGCTGCATAATTCGACCTTATTCCTTATTCCTTATTGCACAGCCCTGAGAGAAGACCCTGAATGACGGAATGCTGACTGACACGTACACCGTACCTTTATCCATGCATTCGATCGTCACCAAACAAGGTACGAAATATATTGGATAGAAGAGAAACAACAATAGCTTTTCTTTGTTCGCCCTCACCTCAAAAACGTCAGTCCACTGACTGGTAGGCGCCGAAACGTGATCAACTCATGCTTCATGAATCCATGTTCTCCCAATCTCATTAGCACCTATCCCTTCCCAAGTACCTACCAGGTCTCTCAAAAGCCAAAGCCTCGGCCTACTCATCCTTGCCAATCACACCAAAGGCTCTCGTGTGACAGCCTACCTAAAATTCGACTTGTGTGTCATCAGCCAAGTTTAATTCCTCCACTTTGGACGTGGTGCATGCGACTAAGGTAGGTCTATTTGTTCATCATTGGTCTAAAACCCACATCTCTGAGTCAGCTAACCATCTGACTTATTCGATGCAATTGGAGACCTCGTACAATGGAAGTAAGAAGGAATTGCATTTAAATGCTCGAAGCAAAAGTAGGACGCTTCATTGAGCGTTTGCAATGAATGCGGGCATTGATGTGGTTTGTTCGGGCCACGATAATGCTATCTGCTCCCCTCACCATTAACTGAAGAAGTATCCTGCGAATCAAGTATCAATTGCTGTAGTTATAGCATTTTAGACCTAAGAGCTTCTCAAACTGCTGTATCAGCAAGGATATCTTCCTCATTGCCTCCCATAGACTTGCGTCCCCAAATATATTTTACATGCCACAGCAAACAGCAGCCCAGACTTCTGCCCATAGCATAGCAGCAGGATCACAGCTCATCCCCACCACAAGCCCGTCCGACTACAGAAATCGCCTGAATCCACACCTCCCCACGCGTGCCCAACCATCTCATCCAAACGCCTCCTACCTCCCCCCCCTCAACAC